>VXBO01007134.1:528921-610032 GCA_013400135.1 Rhinoptilus africanus
TGAAAAAAGGAAAGACTGATGAGGAGCTGATGAAAAGGATGCGGATTATCCAGGTCAAAGGAGAACGAGTGTAAATTGTAATGGATACAAATGGGAGAAGACAAATGAGAACACCAAGAACTACTGAAACATAACGCAGTCAGTTGACTGTCTAATCAAAAGAGTAGTACTGACAAGCAGAATATAAAGAAGAGGAATATATTGATAAGGAGAAAGAATTAATTAGAAACAAATACCTTTTTTCCCCCATTAGAGCCATTTAAGTCCAAGTTAGTATAATGCTGATGTCCCCTGTGTGATGGACTCAGCATCTCCAGTTTAATTAGGTTTTTCTGCCATATTGCTGTGGTTTAACAAACCAGCTTATTTCATTAGTTCATAATTGCAGAAGATCTGATTATTTAGAGGTATTTCAGCCACATTAGAGAAATCTGAGTGCAAGGTGACTTGTATGTTCCTACATTTTCCTCTAAAAAACTACAGAAGTGGCATGGAAGATAATTTTTCTTAGTATCGTACACGGAGATTAGGGCCTTAGAGCTTCGTTAAAATTAAATATGAGGGGAAAAAAAGGAAATGAAGATGTGAAAAGGGTGTCTAATGAGTTTCAAATAGGATAAAAATAGAAGGCTTTAGGGGACAGTTAATTAACATTCTGGGGTTCGGTTAACTTACCTGCTTATGGATAAATTGTGCTTCACAGTAGACTGAGTCACTTGAGCCATAATACAAGTTTTTTCAACAGCTGGAGCTCCCAAAACCTCTTGTAGGTTATGACGTCTGATAATAAAACACAACCAATGTGAAAGTCAATATTATTTCATAAATAACTAGTATATTTTCTCCACTAATATGAGTTAAAATATCAACCTTGTTCCTAAAGTGAACTTTGAAGACAGACTAAGCAAAGTTATGGATACCACACAAATTTCAAGTGGATTTTCAACCTAGGTTTTGCTTCATTTTGTTCAGTAAGCAGCTTGAATGCATCAAATTGATTAAACTTTCATATTTTCACAGTAGTCCAATGGATAATTTTTTTTTAAAATAGCTTGGACTAAATAATTTTTATTTATTATCAGTCATTTTAGACAGGTAACAGAACATTTTCTGAATTAAATATTGACACTTCAAAGCATGACAACCCTTGGTACATCCACTAATGAAACCCCAGAAGGTTTTCCAACTCAGAAGGTGATTTGGTGAGGATCCAGTTTCTGATTAACACGTAACCAATCTTCTGCCACAGAAAGATCAGTTTCTACTTTTTCTCACAATTCTGTGTTTGTATTGGAGGCAAGCTGAAGAAAATAAGTTTTGGTTGGCTGGCTTAATGCTGTTTAAAATATTTAAAGCTGGCCTATTTAAGATTGTACAGAAGAGTATGCTGGATTTTTACCTTCCACTGATCTGTCACTCTGTATTAGTTCTCAAGCTGGGGAAGCAGATTAGATCATATGTTTTTGTATTAAAGACTGTTGATATATAGGCCCTTGTCATTACAGCAGTTTTATTAAAGGAGGTTACAGTCCCCAAGGGGAGTCTTAACATGTACTGTTATTTATGCACAGATGCCTCTGTCATTTAAAGGGGTTGTTAAATTGTATTTTAATATTGGGATGACAAAACATTCTTTTGGTCTGACTATTTATGCTTGGGCTGGCTCGTAAGACAACAGAGAGGAAACGTCCGCAGTTTTCAGGCTCACATAATGTATAATTGACTGTTATAGTTGTTAACTGCAGTGTTAGTGCCTTTGAGTGCTAAAATGTATCCCACGGTAATGGAAGCAAAAAGTCTTGATTTTTTCAGAAACTTCTTTCTAATATGTGAACTTCAGGTTCTAAATGGGGAATGCAGTAACCTGCCTTGGTTCTTGTCACAAAGTGATGTGACAGGGATGGGCTTCAACCCAAGAAACACACAAACATATTTTTAGAACTGTTTAATATTTGCTCCAACAAAATGATCTCAAGAGAACTAATACCATGGCATTTTTTAGGTGAAATGACCTACAGTAGCAATGAACCTTCCTTCATGGTGCCAGAGAGTCAGATTTTGTATGTGGCTTATGACCATTCTCCCTCTAGGTTTTGACTCCTGGTTATATCAATGTGCCCTGTAACAAACCGACTTACATTTCATAATGAAATCTCTGCCTAAAGAGCTTAGAAGAATCCTAAACTCATTTTTGACAGAAACTACACACAGTTTGTGCCAATGGTTGCAGGATGCATTAATTAAAGGTGAACTATTAATTCAACTCAACCTTGGGTAAGTTAGCCCCAACCCTACTCCAGCATGAACCCATACCTTCATCTACATGTTGTCTATTGGCTTTCCTTGCTCATAACAAGAAGGGAGGGTTGGTGATGGAAAGGATTGCTCTCCTTTGCAAGGCCATGCTGATGACAGGTATCATTACAAGTTCTTTGGAAAATGGAAATTCTTCCTAGATCAAGTACAGCTCACTCTGATACAGTTTCAAGTATCAGGCACTGATAGATGACGGAAACTAAATGTCTTTTTTCTTCTGATCCTTGGTGTTTCTCTGTGTGGGAAGAACTGTAGTATGTATCCATATTTAGATAGGTGGATGTTTACGGTTAAGATCCAGTCTTTGTCAAAAGCCTTCTCTTAAATAGGAAACAGAACAGCCATTTGGCAGCAAGTGTGGCTTTTGGTAATTGTCGGCAAAAAGACTTTTACTCCCATTACCCTAATACATTCAAGTCCCTGCCAGCTAAACTTGCTTGGTTGGTTTTAGATGATGGCTATAAACTACATGGTGTTATCTGTCCCAGGTAGTCATCTAAAAATCTGATGGTGCAGAACCAAGTCTAAGAAAATCTAGAGACTTTTGGGTAACACTATTATCAAAATGAATCAAGTGGATAGAAAGAAAGAAAGAATGAACGAACGAATGAACAAACTTAGTGGGCTGGTTATGGAAATTATGAGGGCTTTACTTCGTTTCAGTGGAAGCTAGAGAAATCAATACCTGCCAATACTTCACATTAGGGAAAAGAACATTCTATCGAGAGAACAACTCTTGCAGACCCTGCTTGAGCAGGTGGTTGGACTAAATAATCTCCAGGCATTCATTCAACCTCAATGCTTTTGTGATTCTGTGGTTACAATCCTCAGCCTTTTGCAGAAGATTGGTACAAAAGGCAGTGCCTCAGTTATCTTCGGAAACCAAGGATTAAATAATGCTTAAGGAGTATGCAAACTTTGATCAGGGTTGCTGCACAAAGTGAATCTCAGCCTGCTTCATGCTGGTTCTTGCCTTCAGCTACTTGGAACAGTACTAGTGGCTCCAAAAAGGCTGCACAGATAGTGCAGATAGTTCCAGTGGTAAATCTTGAGCTTAGAGAGAGGGAAATTAAAAAAAACCATTATGATCTCTGTCAACAGGTTTGGGTCAAATCTTAATTTAAGACTGCAGTATTTGGCCCTTCTTAAAACAATGGAGAACTTTGCTAGAGGGGAGAGAATAATCTCTTTGGATTTGGGTTCACTACGAGATTGCAGTGCCCTTGCTGCTGTGCTTCATTCTGGTCTCTGATGTAACATGTGAGCTCTTAGTTAGCTTTTGTGACTGAAACAACAAAGTAATTCTGAGATGGTTTTCTTCTTCCAGGTTCTATGCAAGTAATGAATAAAACAAGGCAGATCATGGAACATGGAGGTGCTCATTTTATCAATGCCTTTGTGACAACACCTATGTGCTGCCCATCTCGCTCCTCTATTCTTACGGGGAAGTACGTCCACAACCACAACACTTACACTAACAATGAGAACTGTTCTTCTCCATCCTGGCAAGCTCAGCATGAAATACGTACGTTTGCAGTGTACCTCAACAACACAGGATACAGGACAGGTAAGATCAAGGATGGCTCCATCTGAAAGCTTCCTTAAACTTACTAGTACAGAGGCTAACGTATATAACATTGTAATTTGTTCTCATAATGGACTGAAGCAGTGCAGAATGCCAGAGCTTCCACTGTGCATGTGCTTTTACTTGAGGAAATTTAAAAAACAAAATAAACAACAACAAAAGACAAAGACTTTTTTCATAAGCTGGGAAGGATAAAATAATGTGCGTGCTTGAACCAAAGGCATAGCACATGTAGAACATGCCCTGCAATTACCTGAATTGCATAGAACAGACAAGAAAGATTCTATGGAAAGGAATTAGTAATTTGAATTTTTCATAAAACAGATAAATTCATCAAACTAAGAATACACGAGAAGAGACTGCTCCTTCTGTGCTTTGGGGCAAAGATGTCACCTTGATTGATTTCTCCAGACGTCCATTCCCAGAAAGATGTTTAGGATAAATTCTGACTGAGGAACAATTGGCAAGATCAAATGTAATCCTGAGAAAATTCGCACGTAGCCTTTGCATGCAGTGATTCATAGGAGCAAAGATCCTTTAGAAAGAATTTCAGAAAATATGTAGCACGTGTTTCACCCCTATTTCCTTCTTGCATCCTCCAGACGTGAGATTTAGGTCCTTGCCTGATACAGTGGTTTTGTCACGTTTCTTGCCTTTTGTCATGATGAGAAACAGGCATAAGCCTGGTTCTATTTGTGTTATTTGTAGTACATATACTACAGTATTGTAGTATAGTTATTATCGATAGTATACGTTTGTTCTTTGAATTTATAGTATTTGGGGCTTCCAGAAACTAATATAGATCTTGAATAATAATTGTAACAAGATCGTTATTTTCTTTCTATTCACATGAGTTTTACCTGTCATCACTACAAGTCTTCATCTTAAAACAAATAGGTAATTTCCTCGTTTTGTTTTTCTAAAATAAAGACCTGAATTAATCTGGAAAGAAATAAATTAGGGGAAGTGTCCATGCCTTATTAATCGGTTGCTGTTTCCCTCCATTTATCATTCCTGGCACTGATACCACTGATCGTATGAATACCACCCCAAGGTTAATGTTTTATTCTTCATAGATTTTTTGTTTTGTGTTTACTGATGTTTGTCTATTGTAATAACTTTTATATTTAGTGACTATATTTCAAGCACCTGCACTTTCTACTAACTTGCATAGCTATTGCAAGTGTCCTCGTATTCATATGTCTTATATTTTTACAGTCAGTTAAGGTTTAAATTTAGACCAAAGATCTTAGTGAGTCTATATCACATTTTCAGTCTACCTCTCAGTTTGCAAACTAAATTTATTAGAATGCACAGAAATAGTACTTCTACAAGTAACAAAGTAATCTTCAGGTGTAAATGAGATCTACATTCATGTAGTTAAATGTGATACGTTATTAGATAAATTTAAATAGGAATTTCCATTACTGGAGGCTGGTGTTCATTTCTGATCTCTGGTTGAAGTCTTGTTATCCACTATGAAGGATAAGAAGGTGTTGGAGTAAGAAGGTTTTTTTTACCTTTCTCACCCCCAAAGATCTGATCGGATTTACCTGTTTCAGAAAGAGCAGGAAATTGTACTTTAAATCTGTTTCTCAAGTTTCGAAAGTGACTTGCTAAGGAGAGTACTTTGGATGTTAGGTTTCTCTGAAACAGGGAGTCCTCCTTGAACATGACTGCAGTGAAGACAGGAAGAGCTGGAAAGCACAGGAGTTCATTTGTAGGGGTAAGGGGAACAAAAAGAAGCCATGAGGAATAAAGCCTTTTGAGGCTTGCTTTTATATTCACAACCTTGAAGAGAGAAAGGGACACATTTTGGAAGGGAGTTTGATTTTTTTTTTCTTAATTCATAGGCTGGGCCTTCTCCCTGTGTTTCTCTCTTCTCTTCTCTTTTTTGTTTAAACTTGAAGGTAGAAATTGTCCTCTCCTACTCCACTTAACCTTCCCTCTGTTTTTCTTTTCTGCTAGTTGTTTCACATCTCCTTGCCCTCTTCTTTCTATTCATTGTGATCTCTGTGTGTTTTGTTCTGTTACAAAAGATGATTCTGCTGAGGACCATTCTTTCTGCATTGTAGTATTTTCCCGGTGGTGGTGGCATTTGTGGTGTGGACTATACAGACTCGTGCTGCTGCTGACACCTTTGGGCAATGTGCTGGTGGGAGCAACGTGGCGCAGGTTTCCCCTGCACAAGTTGCACGTAAAAAATATGAGAGGAGATGGAAAAGGTGCAACTTCCCTATTATTGTTTCTCACTTTCAGCTGTGGTTGTCAGTTTTATATTTTTCAACTATGGCACTTCAGAAAGTTTGACCAACTTTGTTAGGTGCTGGACTTGGCAGAATGGAGGTGAAAGGAAGAAGCTGAGCTGAGGGGAAGTTCTGTCTTCGGCTTTAACAGTCAGGATTTTGACCATCGTGCATCAGGCTCAGTGTCACTGTATGGGGATCAATTAAAATAAATATAATGACAATGCAAAGGATGGGTTTTCCTTCTACAGTGGAAGCCATTGAGACAGTAGGTGTTACAGGTACGTCTTCCTCTGCATTAACCTGTCTCACAATCTAAAATATGCCAGTGCCGTGAATAGCGACTGAAAGGCCGTATTCTCATTACACAGCCACTACACGTAGACAAGTTCCCAGTCTCAGTATATTAAGAAATCAGTCTGATTTTGAAGAGCTTCTGGTATCATTGTCCTATTACATATTGTGGGAAATTGGGGAAGAAGGACAATTTATGTAAACAAACCAAGTCAATTAATGAATTAATCTTTAGAAAAGTCAGTGAAAGAGACATCTGAATCATTACTAACTTAAAAGAGTGGACAGTAGTACTTTCAACTTGGAGCAGGAGATGCTTAGAATGGAAAAGAAACAAAGAGATCCTGAGACAAACATTTCTGAATGTCAGGGAATTTCTCTGCCAAAGGTTCCTGTGTAAACATTTACAGAGAAAACGTTCTGTTTTCCGTGAATATACACATCTCTTTCTGTGAGACAGCTTTTAAAATGCACGATGCATTGTTGCATGCTTGGGTCCTGCAGCAACAAATACCAAGATGTTTTACTGGAATACAGATTTAAACTTTCCCTTAGACATTACTTAATAAGAAAAGCTTGTTTCCATTTGCCTGGCTGGCTGAATGATTAGGTCTTAAAATTGGTGACTGATTCCAGAATGTTTTGTCAGCCTTATCTGCAGTCAGGAAATGAAAAGACATGTTTATCTTATTAAATTCAACAGAATTAGGGATGGTGGGCCAAATTCAGCCTGGCAGAAGGACACTTTTGCTTCAGTGAATCTTCTGAGAGAGTTCTGTTCATTTATGTTAGGGCTTAATGTGGCTCAGTATGCAGCTAACTTACCATCCTTGTTCCTGTTGAGCAGTATCCTACAGTACAGCTAACCCTATGCAGTTAAGTGAACCTATTAACAAAGGAAAAAGCTGCTACTTGTATGGTGGTATGTCAGTATCTCACTCTGATAAGTCCATATTTGAATTATGCAAAGAATTAATAAATGCCATTTTGCACCAGTCGTCTATTTTGAACCGAGAGAAAAGTCATTGTGGGAGGTCCATCTCTGCCATTATAAAAAATTTCTTGGGAATAAAAGTAATAATCATTCTTAGCACTTTCATAGGGCTTTACAATAATTAACTAATGAATTCATTAAAATTCAGTGACAATCTTCCATTTCCTCCCATTAATATTAGACTAAGAAGATACAGTGGCTGACTGCATTCAAATAATTATTTTTCCACTTCACTGTCTGAGCCTTTGACATTTTAAAGTGATTTTAACATTAAATTGTAAGAAAGAGGGGAAAGGCTATTGGTAAATGTTTATTAAAGGAGAAATGAACCTGAAAAATATGTGATCAGATTTTAATATCTACATACATGCCAGGAGAAAAGTTCTTAGGCTATTAGTTTCCTGCTGTAGAATTTGCTGTCCACAATGGTTGGTGGTTGCTATTTTAGATTACAGAAATACTTAAAACTTAACTGAAGTCGATCTCTATGTATAATTGCTTGGTAGGGAATAATTGGTGACCTGAAGCGTCAAAGGGTAGACAGAAGTAGAGACAGAATAGAGAAGTACTCTCTACAAGGTCCCATGCAGGTGAAGAGCAGCATTAAGAAGAGATGTGTTAAGTTTTGATGCACACTCCGGTGCCCAAGCCACTCTGCCATGCTGCACTTCTCTGTCAGGTTACATGCGTATAAAGAAAACAGATTCTCCAAGTCAGAGTAACGTCCTATATGCAGGACAGATAGCTTTTGCAGCTGATGAAGAACTGGAGGCCATTTTAAAACATAATAACCAAGCGAATTAGGAGTCAGACTTAATTTTCATAAGTGATTTGCACAATTAGGACCTGAAGTGTTATGGTATTCACCTCCAAGACATCTAGGTGACTTTTCAAAACTGGATATCAGGTTTCTGAATTATTTATCTTGAAGGTAAATCAGTTTCCTTAGATCTTTTGGTCTCTATATAGAAATATTATCTTAGCAAGGACTGTCAAATTGTATCCGTTATATGGTATGAGGCCATTAGATTTGAAAATGGTGTGAAAGAAAGATTCAGCGTAGTGGCTATATCGTGATAGCTGTTATTGTAAAAGGAAACAAGGATCTGTGCTGGAAAGGATGTAAGAAGATGGATAGCCCAAATCCCCCCTCCATGTTACTACTTCTGGCAGACTTGGTCCAGGCCAGTGAATTATTGAGCTGGCATATCCTGCAAATATTCTGGAGAATGACATTTTCAAACAAAAGACAGTTCTAGATTTCCTTCCTCATGGGTGTTAAAGACTTTTTTTTCCCTTTCCTAGTTCTAACTTCAGTTCCATACTGTAAGTTGGTTTCAGATCAAACACATATGTATCTTTCTCCTCTGTTTCTATGAATTGAGTTCCGATCATCAGTAATTCACTTTAAACATATTATAATGTATGCTAACTTAAAAAGAGAACACATTAAGTAGAGCTGTGGTCTCCTGAGGATTACACAGAGGTTGTAAAAGTGAAACTTACCTGTACAGCTACTGTTTCATCACCTGTCTTCTGCATGTAGTTTTACGTTATTTAATGCATGTTTTAACTGTCCTGAAGAGAGGACTATATACACTTCCATGAATAACGCACTGAGTAAAATCCACAGGAGAGCCTGCAATCCAGTCAGACCTTCCCAGGAGTCTGAGGTGAAAGCATCCACAGCTACAGAAATAAGTCTGTAGTTCCCTTATTTCCAATCGTATTTTGTTTCCTTTTTGCTCTGTCTCTTATTTCTTCCCCTAAATCTATCTGTTTTCCTACATAAAATGTTGTAGATTGTGAGAAACACCTCATCGTTTTCTTTCCTCTGCTATAATATACTCTTCTGATGAGATGCCAATTCTAGCATATAAAGTGTAATGGCTTTGTCATACTGATTTATCATTTCAAGCAAGAAGTAATTCGCATCTTCATATTTCTTCAGAAACAGGATTATCATTTCATAGCAATCAAAATAACTAAAAGTTAAACAGTATGTTTGCACATTGTGAAAATATTTTTTAAATCTTAGTTAGTTCAGATCTTCTAGGATGCCAGTACTTAAGAAGCAAAAGAACCTATTGGCTTATTAAGTTTTTAATCTTCCAGTGCCATTTGTGGTCAGTATTAGGTAGCTTATCATCCAAAAATGAGAAATAGGTTCCCTCCTTCTCACTCCAATTTAAGATCTTTTGTTTTATCCAGCTAGAAATTTAAGTCCTCATGGTATCTTCTTGCATTCTTTTTTCTTTGCCTTTCTAGAGTGCTGGGGGGTTTTGCAGAAGTCTTTAAAAGTCATCAAATTTAATTTAGTAATGTAATTTACTGAATACAGTTTTCCTAAGTTGTCTTTCCTATATGCCCAAAGGTGTGAGTGTTCCATGTGGCCCACACGGTTACACACTTGCCCTGTTCAGCGGCGATGCACAATTCAGCAGACACTGGAAAAGCTTAGTGATATGGAAGTTCAAAGCCAGAGCAATAAGCTGAATGTCAGCTTTAAGAAAGTGCGTAGGAGAACAGTGATGATTTCAAAGACTCACTAGTGCCTACAGTGTAAACTTTGCAGGGAGATTCTAATTCCAGTTTCTGGAAGTGGAATTGCCTTTGAATTGGAACATCCTCATGTCTTTGGATGTTTTAGTAGCACAAGTACTGCCCTGAGACCTTGGTCTTGTCTGCCAAGTTAGAGATAGCAGCACTTCCCATCCCTCTGTATATGTTATGCGTGGGAAGACTGTGTATGTTTTTGAGATGGATGCATTTCAGGACTGTAAGAAATGACTGGTTATTTAAAAAAAAAAAAGGGTCAAATATATTTTTTTGTCAAAAGTAAAAGGTAGACACACAGATAATAAGCAACTGTAGAACCTAGATTTCTTCTCTTTCAGTGAATATCTTGTTGAAAAGAGTTCTGTGGTTGTATTGAACCAGGGATGGACTTCTCTCCCAATTGAATTCAGTAAGACTTTATTGGCTTTATTTATGAACTAATGCTGTTAGTAGTGTTCTCCCAAGTTATTGCTTTTTGAAGTTTTACAGCTTTGTTAAAGTACATCAAGTATTTCTTCTTGCACAACATATCTCACTAGCTCCCTGAAAGTTGGCAACTGGGTTTTCTTCAAATCCTATAGACAAAAAGACTAAATGAAATTCTTTTGGAGTTGTCCCAAACAGCATGGCACAGACTTTGGTATTTTAGTCAAGATTCAGCATTAAGCTAGATGAGCTTTTGTTTAGACTGTTTATTATTTAAAAAGGTCTGACAATCCACTGCTGGGGAGGTTTTTGATTTTTATGTGTGGAGGAGGAAGTGTTGCATGTGATGCAGGACAAATCTAAAGGTTAAGATTCTTCTGTGACCATGATGCATAAAAGAGGGGAGTGATACCCATGGTAAAGTTTTAATAAATGTCTCATTGTTGTGGTGGTTTTTGACATGGGGAAAAGTTTTGTGGAAAATCGGAATGTTCAGAATTGGCCACCGAAGCTGACTTGCGATAGCGAGCTGTGTTATAGAGTAGTGCTCTAAAGCAGGGAGCCAGCCAGCACCCCTCCCTTCTCTCCTGCTGCCCATATAGGAAATTCTGTTCTTGCGATACATGAAGTCATCTTGTCCTGAATTGTAATAAAGGTTGATAATATGAAGATAGCCATTTCTAGATTTTTTTTCCTTTAACTTTCGGAGTGTGTGTGTGTGAAAGAGGGATGTTCAGAAAGATATTTATGCCTTACAATTTTAGTTCTAAACTTCTGTAATCTGTGCCATAGGCATAAGTGAAAGGGGGCTTTGGCCCCAACTCTATTGGGAATTTTCTCACCTGAGAAAGACAAGCAAGACTTGGCTCACCATTAGCATTCTTCTCTTTGATTCCTTGTTGACCATTTCAAAATATTTGGTTTGAGCCCTTTTGTTTTATTTGGCTTCATCTGCTCCCCTTCAGCCAATTCCCCTGATTCATTAAATAGATCTTGGCACCAGTCCTTGGCCACAACTGAGAAATGTGCAATGCAAATTCAGGAAGAGGAACAAAGGTGTCATAAAGATTACTGTGCGTTGCCTTTGTCCTGCTAGATATTAGACTAGTTGCCTGGCATAATAAGAAAGCCAGTGGGCTGTTCTTACTGTGGTGGTTACCGGTCACTGTACAACATGGCTTTCACAACTATTCTGTTTCATGAATTGTAGCGATAGTTTTTATTCCAGTTATAGAGAAGAGCTGTGCATGTAAAGGCTCTTGCCTTTAGTATTACTCTTCTTATGTCCCTGTGATGGTGGATGGAACATGTGATCTTTAAAAAAATTTTGTGATATCATTGTACTGTAGGTTAGAGAAAAACTGGGCTACCATGTGCAGTAGGTTAAAATAAAGTTTGTGTGTGTATTCTTCTGTACTTCTCTCCTTAGTCTAACTGATTAAATACTTCAATGAAGTATTTATTATATTATTATATTTATTATATATATTTATTATATTATTATATTTATTATATTTCAAGGACTGTTGCAGATGTCCAAAAGAAAAGAAATAGCAAAAAATGTACTTGGAGCCCAGTCTTCCTTAGCATCCTGAAACTGGTGGAACTAAAGGGATCTGAGAACACAATATGGTCTTAAGCCCCTCTTTTCCTCCTTAAAAATACTCTAACATTTAGGAACTCACTGTATATTTTGTGCAACTCGTTAGATTTACTGCAGTTACTGAGGCATTAATACTAATGCCTTGTCTTCTAATCTTGGCAGTAGTGTCATATTTCCTGTTGTCATTAAAGGTACCAACTGGGACCATTTTATTCAGGTGATTTCAGCACTTGGGAGTTACTGATTTTTGGAAAATCTGGTCAGTTATTTTGATACCTGATGAGATATGATGTCTCTTGAAAAACCTTTCCCATGGAACCAAATTTAATACTAAATTATGGGTTTTTATCTCGGAATTCCCATACTTCTGCTGTAAATCCATTAATTTCAGTAGGGTTGTTCTATTGTACATTGTCAGTTAGAGTATATTTGTCCATGATGTGAATGCAAAGCCGACTTGACCTTTGGTCTTACTACTTGTTACATGCGTATTTAGCCAAACTGAGAGTGCTTTCTCATCTGCTTTCCTCTGATTGTCTCTTACAGAACAAAAAGTACTGAAAGTAATTTTTCTAGATATGCAGCTGATAAAAGATCAGAAATGTCCCCCGCGTCCCAATCCAAAACTGAGAGATTGCTCAAATATAGCTAATTGTTCAACTTTGAGCTGAGGCAAACTAATATCAGATACAGAAGTAAAAGATTTTAGAGGGGTAAACAAATTCCTATGAGTAACTAAGACTGGCAACTCAAAACCTGAGTTAATACCTGGAACGCTGGCTCTTGTAATATGACAGAAAAACAGTGCTTTAAATATGTCTTTAACGTACTTAAAGTACAACATCCATGTTTAAATGTAGAGGGCTAATAGCTTAAAATGTGAGTTTAACTTCACAGTCACAGTGGTAAGTACAATTTAATGGGGTGCTAATAGGTGGATACAGCTCAGTAGCATGAAGGGTATGAAGAGAAGACTCCAGGAGGAGGGCTGTGTGGTATAAATATTGAGCTTACTGTCCAGGAGTAACAAAAAGCTGAATTCTACTTTTTCTCAGCTTCATGATTTGTTATGAGAACATGAATATTTACAAATTCTAGCCATTGTTTCTAAATTCTAAAATCCTGGAATCATGTATATTCAACTGAAGAAGGGCCTTGTAAGTGACTTAGCCCATCATAGCATCGCTGGGTAATTCAGGTTGGAGGGGACCTTATGAGGTCTCATTTTCCACCACCTCCTCAAAGCCTGCCTCAGGCCATGTTGCTGAAGGTTCTATCCAGTCTAGTCTTGAAAAACACGCAGGATTGGAATTGCACAGTCCTTCTGAGCAACCTGTTTCACTCTTTGACTCTTCTCTTTGTGAAAAAGCTCTTCTTTACATCCAGGCTGGACCTTACTTGTTTCAATCTATGTTGATTCTTTCTTGTCCTCGCACTGTGCACCACCATGAAGATCCTGGCTTTGTTTTCTTAATCACCTCCTCACTGGTGAAAAGGTTATTGGGTCTTCCTGAAGCTAGGCTAACGTTGCTCCCCAGAGTCTATTTTTCTAGCGCATAGCCAGACTTGGCTTTACGGATACCAAGACCTTTATCTTTCACTGCTTCCCAAGAGAATGTAACATAGCGCTGTCAGGAAATTATTACCAGTACTCCTCTCATGCATTCCTTTCTCGATTTCATGTTCTTACTTTGTTTAAAATGAGCAGAAATGCTATGATCATATTGTTAAACAGGTTTTCAGTGAAATGGATAAGTGATCTTGGCCAGTAGTTAACAGAACTGTGTTTAAACAAGTGACTAACTATGGTCAGAATCGGAGCTACCAAATCAAGGAAACTGAATGAAAGACTGAAATTCTGTGTCTAAATCTGATCTGCTGTCAATTTTACACGGGGGAATCTCTGTTGACTTCCACTGCATTCCTGTTTCTAGTTTGAGAACTAAAAAAAATCTATTATATCCAACTCCTAATGTTGGGCAGTCCGTATGGAGTAAATAGGGATGAGCAATCCCCTGCATCATTTTATTGATGCATTCTGAATTACCTTAGTTTTCAATTTAATGCAAAGTTTTGTGAATATCTTTTGTTGCTGCATTTTAGTTGTGTTAAGTATTTCGAGGTAGGTATTAGGAAAAGAATTACTGTTTAAAAAAAGGGGAAAAAACCCAACAAACCTGTAGAGTGTGGTAGATGGTATATTAGATGAGAGAACTGGTTTGAATATTTCCAGTGGTGGCAAATGATGCCTTGATGTCAATACTTTTGATTGTGCTTTCACACTGCATTTGACAATACGCTAGACCTGCTTTTTGGGCAATGAGCTGTGGCCTTGATACATCTGCGGTTGTGTTACATTTAGAGCAGACATTCGTATTAATTCATAGCACAGGGAAAATTCTTTTGTGTGCAATTTTTTTTTCTTACAGGAAGAGTTTAAAAAACAAAACCTCTTGTAAAACTTCCACTCTATACCAAAGAATTTTCCAGGTGCTTATCACTGAAGGGTGAGACTCTGAGAAAAGAACCGTAGAAGGTTATGAACCCCTGCGGAAGTGGTAACAGTGTACAAAGGACTCAATTCTTGCATATCCTGTTTTCTGTAGTCTTAGGAGAAACTATTTTGTGTAGTATTTAAAGCAAAGGAAAATCACATTCATAATGCATTCATTAAAAACAGTCACTTGGATGTTTTTTAATGATCATTTCATAGACTGGGTATAGGAATATGGCTGAGCATATCAAACAGCAGCCTCCGTGAATGTTTATTAATGAAATCTTGGAGCAGTTTGAAATTGGATGTACCAAAGGCATGTGCACTCTAGTGAGCAGCTGTCTCTGGTGGTGAACTAATCTGATGAGGGGAAAATTTATGTTAGACCAAAATCGAAATCTTTCACCCGCATCAAGAGAGATTTATTGTAACCCAACATTTTGTACTGCAGAGGAGTGACGTTTAAAATTTTTGAATAACAAGCCTTTAAACGGCTGAGGAGAGGGAAAAGAAAAAGATGTGAAATGGAAGATTGGAAACAGCAGAGAAAATTATTTAAAGCACTTTGACATCCATGAAAGATTATAAAGACATCCTGAATGTACAATGGGGGGTATGCAAAAGGTGCTGGAAGGAACTTCCGCCAGACTTTCCTTTAATGCCTCTACTGAATAACAATGAAGTAATTCTTTACAGAATGCCTCTTTCCTGAGTTCTTCAGCTGGCTCAGCCAACTAGTTTTGGAATGGGTTGGTTCCTGTGAGCAGAAATGCCAAATATATCTCTGTTTGGATAGAATATGTTGAATGGGGGACAGCCTTTGGATTGCCCTCTGCGTACCTGCTACTGTAGACACTGGTCAGTGTTTCAATCCTGGGTTCTTTGTTATAAGAACAAGAAAAAATGAGCATCTGTATCGCTTTATTGCCCATAGCCGCTGTGAAATCCCTTTCATTCTTTAAAAATTAGAAGCTGTTCATAAAGCAAAATCATTTGAAAAAGTATATAGACTGTATAAATGCAGTCCGTGAGTAAAGTGATAGTTTTTCATTTCCAGTGGAGTAGATTTTGCTTAGTTCTTTGCTGCTAGTTTTCTCTGCTTGGTTAAAGAAGACGTCATGAGGTAGTTCAGGCCAGTGAAACGAATTCTTTTCTGCAGCACGCTTAGCAATTACTAAACCCTTTTGTAGGTGCTCATCTGTAAAATAGCATAGCACCTTACCCACTTCTGCAGAATATTTTGAAAGCACAGTGTAATTTTAAGGATTTCATTACTTGTGTCCCAATAGATATGCCTTCCTCATCTGTGATGCAGATCTTAATTTTTTCAGCACTTTCATCTCTTTTGAACCCTTTGAAAGACCTCAAACATTCACTTTCTCTTGGCTCACCTTACACATTAATTGAATAAAATGAAATTTGTTGAGGATGATGATTCAAAACATGCTTTTGCGTTCTACCTAAGTGCTTTGCGTTGGATCTTATGGACATTCAGCGGACAATGTACTTACTTCCTGTAGATCTATTTAATTTCATTCCACTATATTATTTTGTCACTAATACAATGTTTCCCATTTTTTTAGTGAAAAAACCCTAACAGGTAATGATAAGGAGCTCTCTTACATACTGTTTTGAATCACTGTGTCTATCTTTTGGTCAGATATTCAGCCTACTACAAATGGGTGTAAATCCATTGAGTTCAGTGAGGCTGGCGCTTTTTACACTGGCTGCAGACCTGTTCTACTCAAACCACAGTATTGCTCCTTGTATAAATACAAGAAGGTGCCATATCAGACACTATAGGCTGAAAGCTTAAAAAAATGTCTTTAAGAACCTATGAATTGTATGCTCAAATCCCATAGTTTATGAGGTGAGGCTTAATCTAAGAACAGAATCTTAGATATGCTGTTGTCCTTGTAGAAGCACAGATGTTCACAATGGCCAGTGTGAGATGCTGCAGACACTATGTGCCTCTGGATTAAACATGTTTGTAAGACAAGTGGAAAAAGTGTAAAGATCTTTGTGCTAGTGCCTGCGGTAATGTTAACTTGTATTGCCAAACCATCCAAAAATGGAGATCTGAGCTCTAATCCCAAAAAGTCGGATGTTGAATCATGGTGCAGTCTGCATACCTAAGAGTAGAATTTTGCCTTTAAGCTTTAAAAAGAACTAGCTAGACAAATGGAGTCTTCCACAATAATTTATCCTGTAGTTGCATAGTGAAGATATAACATATAAACCAATACTGAAAAATATATTCCTTTAAATTATTTATTTTTTTACTGTGATACTGTGAAAACATCATTGGGTACATCATGTACTTCAGAGAATTTATGTCTTTCTCATAGAAATCTAATGCTTTTCATTTTCCTTAACTGTTTTCTGGAAAGTAGTTTCTGTCTGTACACTTGTGGCTTGCAGAGCAAGGCTGGCATGTACATAGCTCTTCTGGGAGCATGGCGCAGAGGCCTGCCCTGTGTCCTGTAAGAATCCTGGTACTCATTCTGCACTTGTTCTGCCAACCATGCTGCAGCTTCATTTCTTCTATGCAGCAAGTTTAAAATCTCGTCATATTTATGGTCCTCATTTGTCATTATTCCTCCCAAGCCAACCTCCTATTAGTGACTTCACTGCTTCTGCCAGTTCCTTAGGTGGAGATGGCTTAAATGGGTGTAACCGAAATGAAAAATGTAGCTAAATTGGGTGATTCAGAGGACGATGAGATAATGTGTCAACTGATGCTATTTTAAGCATTCTGTGTTTTGTTTGTCTGAATGTATCAGGCACTAAAGAAAATAAAATGGTAATTGTGGTCCACTTTCTCGCATACATAGTCAGGTTGTAAATCAAAAGATCTGCATTATGGAGCTCTGAAATAAAGAAATACAGGCAAACTTACAACTCAGGACGTACCTCTTAACTGAAATGTATCGGAATGAAGAAAACCAAGTTCCTCTCAGAAGAGACAGAAGAGAAATATGGTTAAATATGGTGTCTTTATAACAGAAGTGTTTCTGTTATGCCTTCTTACTATGCTTCTGCTTTCTCTACCCCTAGCTTTCTTTGGAAAGTACCTTAATGAATACAATGGCTCCTATGTGCCTCCTGGTTGGAAAGAATGGGTTGGATTACTTAAAAACTCTCGATTTTACAACTACACACTCTGTAGAAATGGAGTGAAGGAGAAGCATGGATATGACTACTCCAGGGTAGGTCCTATTGATTTGTTTCTATTTTTTTGACATTTGGACATGACTGTAAGAAAGCTGTGCTTTATGGTTTCATTCTAATTAAAGAATTCTTTTTGTACTTGAAAGCTGCTACGTGTAACGTTAGCTACAACCCAATAGGCATCGTGTTTGGACTTTTCCTTACCTTCCGTTCTGGGAGGGTCATGTTACTGAAAACATCATTACCAGCAATGGGAACAAACAAAATGTCCAAGACTGTGTTATATATTATGAGCTGAAGATGTGAAAGTGGATTTAAATGCTTCATGATAACTATTTCTGTGCTTTGGACTTTAATTATTGTATGCTGAGTCTGTCATCTATTCCCCTGGTATAGAACTGACTCCAGTGGAGTTATACAAGCATAAATGAGCTAAAAATCCAGTTCCCTCCAGCTAGACCCATCTTTTTATGTTAGTTTAAGGAACTTGTTTCATAGCCATAATATGATGGAAGTTCATAATGTCTTGGTGTATCTTCTGATAATTCTGAATGAGTGGAAAATATAACCGTTAAATTTATATCTCTGTGCATTGTTACAGGTGCATATGTTTCCTAATATCATTGCAAGGATGTTATACCCTGGCCAAGCTTACTAAAATGCTTGGTAATGATTGTCAAATGCAGCATCATTTTCTTCCTCATCTAGCACGTGTTACCACTCAAGCAGTTACCCGCTTGAAGTCAGAAGTATGTTTATTTCAGCCCAAAGTGTTACCTTTCCAAAGGAATGAGCTTTTGTGAATTCCTGAAATGGGCTGAATTGTCCCTGAAGTGTGATAAATAAATTTATCCATTAACTGCTGTAGTTTAAGTAGCGTATAACTGATGAAGTTGACTCACTCTGGAGTGATACTAATTTGTAAGGCGTATTTGCTTATCAAGGATTTGGTTTGCTTTCTCTTATTGAGCACAAATCCTGCCTCCGTATTTGTGTTTCATTAGCAGTGTGTTCACAGTCAGTTTTTACTTTAAAAGGTTGACGTCTGTGTGATTTCCCTCTTCCCCTCCCTAATTGCCATTTTTAATTAAATGTACTTTGTGTTGAAAGGTAAAATTTAACAGGCTTCTAGGGTTTTCTTTTTCTATTACCAGGTGCTAAAGGGAAGGGGCAACTGATGTACAGAAATATGTCTTTTATTTCCCCTCTAATCTATGAAGAGTGAGAGAGCTAATCTTTACAGCCATATACCAAAAATGTTATGATGGAAATATATCTTATGTGGAACAATGTCGGGCAAGTGATTTCACAGGGCACTGTTCCCTATTGTACTGAGGAGCCAACGGGGAACTTCACGTTCCAAAGTCCTCAGCTCTGTTTTGTGTATGCAGTACTTGAAAATGTTTAGGTTTTCATTTGGTTTCATTTTTCTTACCAAGTTTGGTAATAAATAAATAATCTGATGAAAATATAAATGTTTTGCTAATCTTCATATTCCTGCACAGCTATGGCAATAAACAGATGATAGTGTGCAGAGCAACAACACTTGTTGATGTTAACGCTGGAGTTCAAATGAACAAACAGAAGCTGAAATACAAGACCACTTCTCCTTCTTTCCTGATGTTTTCGTTGCTGGAAACTTAATTTTCCAGCAATGAACAATATAATCAGCTAAATTTTTAGCCCTATCTACTTGACATAGGTTATGTTCATTATGTATCAGTGGAAAACTAGAAAAAAAACATGACTGATTCTGTCCTCCAAAGCAACTGCTAAGCACTTATCCTTTGCAAATTCTTTCAGATTTTCTAAAAGGATATATTCTACTTTGATTTTTCTTTTTCAGTTCCTGGCAACTTTCTTAGATAAATTTTTAGTTTTGTATGCATTTGCACAGTCTACTACAATGTCTACAATCTGGAGCTTTAAAAAGAAAATAAATCAGTTACAGGAAATGTTTGTGTTTGGTCTTCTGGCCTGGTAAACACTGGGTTTGCAATGTTGAATTTGCATGATTTTCACTTTGGCCAGGTGAAAACCTTCATCTTCAAAATGAAGTTTGAAAACTGTGCTCTTGTAATGGCTACATCAAAAATGAGTTACACGCTTAAGAAAGTGACCAACCAGCTTAAAGAACATTTTAGATAAATGCCAGTGCATTTTTGCGAGCCCTCCAGTATTGTCTCTCAGCTATGAGTATGGTATCAGGTATTGAAAGTACGTTCAGAAGTAAGTTTTGCTTTGGTCTGGCTGATTGTACATTCTCCCTTCCCCTGCACATGCTCAAGAACGGAGGCCCTTCAGTTGACTTTGATGGAATTATGCCTCTTTACACTTGCTTTTGTGAGTGACAGTGTCCTATCAATAACAGTCATAACCACAGCAGTTTCATAACATACATGTCTCATGTTGGGACCAATGTGTAAAATTATAAATGGAGATGTTGCCAGCCTTTTTTTGGGATACAGGAAATAACTTGGGGAAGTAAATACAGTCAGTGAAAAAAGGCTTCCTTTGATGAATGATAAGCTGATTTCTCAGACCAAGGACATTGACAGTGGTAAGAGGAGCAAGTGTCTGAACCAGGGACAGAAAGCTGTGCTTAAAAGGAGATGCCATCCAGTATGTACCACACCTTGCACTTACTCACTTGACCAGAGACAGACAGACATACAGCCCGATTTTTACATTCAGCTGTGACATGACAGTTACTATTTTGTGTTTTAAAGGTGCGGTTTCGTATCCTACTCATCTTTGAGGGTTATTTATATTTGCAGCATAAAATGGCTTGTCTTTTAAAAGACAAAAAAAAAAAAAAAAGACTTTTCAATCCGTATAGCTCCAGCAGATATCAGAATAATGATAATGATATGTCTTAGAAAATAGATAGTCTGTAACTTCCAAAGGAAGTTTTCTAAATTCTCAGCCATTTATTTGATAAAGCTATGTCTCTATCAGATTGTTACTGTGTCTGTAATATTGAATGAAATTTTTGGTCCAATTAACCCAGCATCTTCTAGCTTTAGTGACCTCTGGTTCAGAGGGAGGTTAAGAAAAGTGAACATCAAGCCGTTTGGATTTTCAAAGCACTTTTATGATTAAGGTCAAACTATATACCTTGAAGATATTGACACTGAAAAGCAAAGAAATTGACCTGTAATTTTCTATTTTTTGTATTGATACCTGGTCATTGTATTTAGTATTGTGATCTTCATAATGTAATTACATACTCTTGGAAGAAAGAGTCCTATTTGATCTTTTTTAATGTCATTCATTTCTGAGAGGAAGCTGTTGCTTTTCATATTTTTAGGCAGTGAAGAAAATTATTTGGTTTTAGGTTTTGTAGTTTTAACATCTGTAACGTACTCCCTCCTCCTCCCGTTCTGAGTGAAGTAGCTTCTTTTTTCCTGTTTCATGTAATACCTCAGACCTCCCTTTCCCGTCTCACCCCCATCTTTAAATTAATTTTCAAGTATCTCATTATACTTTTACTTCTACTTGCAGGATTATCTAACTGATCTGATTACCAATGACAGTATTACCTTCTTCAGAATCTCAAAGAAGATGTATCCTCACAGGCCTGTACTGATGGTTATAAGCCATGCTGCTCCTCACGGCCCCGAAGATTCAGCCCCTCAGTACTCACACCTCTTTCCTAATGCTTCACAGCACATGTAAGGAAAGATAAAACCCTTTCATTTCCAGGTTCAGGGTATAGAAGTCCTGGGTACCTCTGGGGGAACAATGTTTGCTTTATAATACTCTTGACGTGTTTGTCACAAATACATAAGAAGAGTTTAAAGATTTATTTTTGTTTTGCCTCTTCAGACTAGTAGAGGTATCTTGCGAATGACTAATGTAGCTAGAACTCAGAATTGTATCTCACTGAGATAAATGGAAAGATTCATGTTGAATTCATCATACTTTGTAACAACCTATTTGGGAAGTAAAGCACAGTTTTACTTTGAGCAGAGGGATCAAAATCTGGTTCTTGGTCTGTAATGTCTGCAGGAGAAAAAACTCCCTGTCCCTATGTATAAACTGTATTATTTTATGGGTATTACCAAAAATCACATAGTAGGCAATACTTGCTACTCCTGTTTTGTATATGGAAAGAAAGGAAATACAGGCCTGCAGCACCAAATTAGCCAAGCTATTTCTGAATGAGCCGGTATGTCTGTACATGACCCAGTACAATGTCTTGAACAGGTCCCAAGAGCAGCATTACCCAGTTCCTGACTTAACATGTTCATAAGCTCCAAGGTGAGATGATTCTTGTTTATAGCACAGAGACATTTTACAGGTCCAGCTCTGTAATGCTCCATTACAGGCATCGCCTCGCATGCTGATAAAATGAATGGTTCTCCCACATCACCTTTTGGCACAGCTGAAAACTTTCCAATATTTTTTCTAATTACAAGCTTCCTACCTTTATTGGTGGTCAACATTTGTAACTTCCTTCAAGTGCTCCCCCCACCACTTTTTTTTTTAAGTGGAGTTCTATTTTATTTTGGATTTGTGAAGGAACTGGGAATTAATATTAATCAATTGGTAGCCAAAGCTGCTCATGACTTGTCCAAAGTCCAGTGAAATCCATTTGAGTTTTTTCACTTTATTTAAAATAGAGTCTGAGAGAAAAAGCTAGGTATTGCGTAACTTAGAATTATATATTTCATTATTTTGTGCTGTGCTACCAAAGAGAATCTGTGTCCTAGATCTACAGCAGTGCAGTATTTTGGGCTTGTTTGACATCTTATGCTCATTTATTTTCTTTGAAATGAAAATTACAGAAATGCCAAATGAGCAACTTCTTACAGCTTATAACCAGTTTTGGCCTCAGTCTTGTTAGAAGTTCCTTTGGAACGCATTCGTGTCTCAGAGATGACAATCATTTATCAAGCAACATTCTGTAGCAATTTAACTATGCCAGTCGAATGAAAAGGAGTAGAAGGATTTGAGTATTGAAAATACAAACTACATCTATTTTTTTCTTTTGCTCATAGTTTAATTTTTTTTTACGCAAACTAGTTTTATCTTCCTGATTATAAAGTAGTTACACAAAACTGGTTTTAATTGTAGGTGACTTTTCTTACAATGATAACAATTATACAGGAAGTGTCACTTCATGGGAGCAAGTTTTCTTTGTAAAGAAACAAGTTATCTTAGTAGATTAAGGAAACTGTATTTTTCTTTGGGATATGAACATAAAATAGGATTTTAAGTACATCTTGTGCAAAGAAACTGTCAATCTTATTCTAAACAATCTTCCCAGGACTACATATAATAATCTGCAGGGTTTTCATTGGCCTGGGTTTAAGATTCCAAGTAAAAATGCAGAATGTGCACCATTCCTTTGCTGTATGTACAAATTAGTTCTCTACTTTCCATTTTTTCCCTTGTTCCCACATTCCAGGGAATCCTTCAGCAACAGATAAATCTGTCAGTGATAAAGGGATGTGGGCAGTTCTCCCTCTTTCATTGTCATGTGGATGTGGTAGGGAAGGATCAGAACACAGGTAGAGCACTTCTTACGAATTGCCCAAAAGCAGTAAGCAATACCCTGAAGCAAGTCTTTGCCCAGCCCCAGAAGCAGAAGCCAGTAACCGTGTGGGTGTCTCTGTACCTCCTCTTGCGGCAGCACTGATGAAGTCTGCAAGTGGGTTCTAGAGCTGTATCCACAAAGCAAAGTGACGGTGTGACTGCAGCACTTACTCTGGTTGACGTACATACTGCGTTGTGTAGCATTGCTAATGACAGCTAAAAGTGAGCGGTACAGATTTTAGCATGGACTGACAATCGGAGTACTTCTTTACTTGAGAACTCTAGTTTGTACTTCTGTTACTAATTTATGGTGCTGTTCTCTTACTTCTGTTATTACATGCACTTGCTGGTATGACCATTCCGCCCTATACTGAAGTCTCTCTCTGTCTGGGTCTGTAGAGCTCCTTATGTGCATCTGCAGTCCTTTCTTGTTTCAAAATTATTCACATCAACCAGCATTCACATAGCAAATCCCTAGGCTGCATGGCTGGTATTCCTTTTTTACTGCCTATACCGATAGCTGCAGAGAATGCAACAGCTGGGCAGTTTAACAGCGATCAGAAATGTTATTTCTATAGAGGGCACATTTTACGACACGTCTCTTCCAAGGTCAAATGCAATCAGACTAGGACTTGTCTTCTGAGTACATTTGAAGCAGTTATCTTAACCAACTTCTAGGAATGTTATATTTGTGTATTTTTCCCATAAGACAGACAAATCTGTTAAGTGTAAGAGGGTTACATTTGTAGTAATCAAAGAAAATCACGGTCTTTGGTTGGATTAAACAGCAGGAGGTTTCAAATCAGCCAGGAAATCACAAAGTAAGCTGAAAAGGAGTTTGCCAAGCATTTTTGATTCATTCTGGGCATCACATAGCAACAGTTTCCATAACTGTCAGCGTTTTCAAAGGAGCAATGTCATTATTTCAGCCACAATAACATTCTGAAATTCAAGAGGCTATTAACAATACAGAGAGAAATAAACACCAGCCCTTTCCTCCCTATATGAAGAAGCCTCCATTTGCCGCCTACGCACATTTTTCAGATAGCATCTAACAGAGGGAGGCTTTCGGCATAGAACATTTCACTGTCAGATTATTAATTTCATGTTTATATTAAAACTCTTAAGATTACCTGTCATATTCCAAGAGACGTTAGATCCACAGTATTTTGAGGAGAAGTTTCAATTTATATTGCCATTGTTTATCTTAATAACTTACCCTGCTGCATACACAAAATCAACAGTAGATATGTGCTAAATAGGAGCTGAATTTATCAGGAAATTGTGTGTTGGAAAGAAGAAAATAACTGAATATCTGCAATTTTTTCCCATGTTACTGTGTCACCCTCTTGGCTTGCGTATTTGCATAGACCGAGTTTATTGCTTCGAATGAAAAAAGGAAGCCTCAACAAATCAGGAAAAGTAATTCTTAATATGTTAGACTCTGTAGGTGATGTGTTTGAGCCAGGGTGTGAAGAAATCGACAAAGCTGGTTCTCAATCTTAAGTAATAACAATTTTTGTCGGAATTGATACCATAGGTAAAAATAGTATTTCTTGCCAATGTAAGCTATAATATAGCTTTGTAGTGAGTTGGACATGATGCAGAGACTCAACCTCATGGTAACGGTATATCAAAATAAATCTTTTCTTTAGATCCAGCTAACCTAGAGCAATTTAATTATGCATGGAAAAGCAATCTCTGGAACTGCCAACAACATGACATTATGGACAATAAGTGATATTTCTCTTCATCACTTTAGTGGCATCCCAGGATCATGGGAACTTGGAGAGGCAATGTGATTCCAGGAGCCATTGAATCCAGCTCATGGGATTTTGCAGGGACTTTATTATAAAGTTTCTGGTTATCACAAAGGAGTTGGTGGCTGGAAAGTGTCTGCAAAATACAGTCCTATTTCCCCTCACCCCTGCTTTTCTTGGAAAGTCTTTAAAATCCATCTCTGTATCCACTGTGCTCGTCATGAGCACACATGCAGTGTGATGCCACTAGGTAGGATGTCTGTGCTCCTCTAAGTACGTGAGCCTGAAAGTATTCAAGTAGCCAGTCATGTTGAATTCAAAAAGCCATTGAAGAACATAGAAGATTTTCAGCAAATTCTATGTTTATTATTAAACAGCTTGCAGAAACCATAATATTTGGTGCTAATGTGGGCAAAGTGAAAGCAAAGCAATTACACAAGTAGGGACTCTGTAGTACATGCTTCATCCAGGTCATATGTGAGTTAGACCTCTGAGGTTAGTCTTTTGGCCTTGAAGTGTACCCATGTTTCTCTGAAGACACTGCAAAAACAACGTATGTTTACTTTTTTAATAGATCTTATTCCCCACAGAGTTCTCATTCTCCCATGTTTCATATAGAACACAAAATTTTAAGAAAGTAAATAAAATATTTTCCTGTGCACCTCAGAGAGTCAGTCCTACAGTCATGATTGAATAGAAATGATTGGTGGACATTACTATGACTTTTTTCTACACTGCTAAAACATTCTGGTTTTCTCTCTGTTCCTTAGCACTCCCAGTTATAACTATGCTCCAAACCCAGACAAGCACTGGATTATGAGGTATACAGGTCCCATGAAACCTATACACATGGAGTTCACTAACATGCTACAGAGAAAGCGCCTTCAGACACTCATGTCTGTGGATGACTCTATGGAGACGGTAAGATTAGTAGTCACTTTTTTTGGCTAAACAGGTGCTCGTTTCGTGAGTTAAGATCCAACCTGAATATAAGCGGGAAAGGAGGAGGAGGAGGACTGCATCAGTTTTTTAATAGTTTGTAATCCTCTTGCCTCTGAGGATTTTGTCTCTGTTCAATGTGTAAGGATCCTCATCTCCTAAAGACAGGTACCGTGAGCTGGGTGGTGTAAGCGAGCTGATTTGTTGCCACAGAGCCACTGCTGATTAAGGGGAAGAGAGAGGGATCACCTGAGAAAATGTACATCATAAATTCTAAAACTGTATCACCTCATAGTGAAAACTCATCCCACAAACTGCTGTGGGCCTGTTTTGATCCTCTAACACCGACTTTCTGAGAGAAGAACAGCAGCAGCAAAAAGATATGCTATAGGAGTCCTAACTAGAATGATCCCGTGGTAAACCAGGCCCAGGATGTTAAATGTTAGAAGTAAATAAATATATCGGTAGATTATTTTTTTTATTAAATCTGAATTATGTAATAATGAAATCTCTTAGTGCAAGCTGGGTGTCTTGAACAGAAATGTCTGAATTAGCTAAAAGCTACTCTGAAAAAGAATGGGTTTCCAGTTGTAAGAAGGCAGATTCAAAGGTGTTGCAATTTACTGCTTATCTCTTGGCATTCTTATTCAAAAAAGGTAGAACATAAAGTAAGAGGAGTCCTGTAAGGCAAAGATGAGATTGTCTGGATGACATTGCATCAACTTGCTAGTAACGTCTTATAATTACTGATTCAGGCAAGCGTGAGCTCTGCTTCGTATTAATGGACCAGTTTAGATGGATCAGATACCAGCATTAGGGGAGATTGGCTGGTTTACTGCATTATTTTAATTTTCTGTTAAGTAAAATGGTTTCACTTTGGGTGATTCATTGCAGGCAAATCAGTCGGTCGTTTTATAGTTATATTGCCAAGTTAGCCTGATCTTTTCTAGTGAATTATATGCATCTAACTGTCTTTCAAAAATTAAAAAACAAAAACTGATAGACAAACAAAACAACCCAAAAAAGAATCAAAAACCCACCCAAACCAAAACAACAACAACAGAGTTTGTTTACTTCTTTGCTGATGTGTTTTGAATCTGTGTGAGGCACCACTTTGGTGGTGCCCCACCACCTCCATACCTTTGCAAGTGAAAATGTCAAGTAAAAATTGATCTTTGGTGCTCAAGATGGTACATTTCACATAAAGATTCTGATGTAAATCCATAGAAGCAACCACAAACAGAGTTAGAGCTCCCTTTAATTCTCCCTGTTAATTCTCCAGCGAGTGACAGTATGACTGAGTGATATTTATCTGGAAGAGATTTTGCAAATATTCTGCATAATGGGGACTCATTTGTCTGAAGGCAAGATCGTTGCGTGTTGCTTAAATAAGTGTGAGAGTCAAAATGCTGTCATTTTTATTAAAATTGTTTGCTGCAGGAGAAAGATGAAAGTGGAGAGAAAATTTCAAAAATGCTTTTCACCTTAAAACTTTTCTCTCTGTTACCATATGTATTTAGTACTAGCCTGACAGCTCTCATGCAAAATACTGAACCCAAACACTTACGAAAATATGTCATGCTAATGTATTTACCTTAAAATAGAAAACAAAAGTTTGCCTTGTAATAGCCACAGTATTCAGTTAATAAAATTATTATGTGATTATGGATTGTTCCCAGTGGTTCACTGTGGTATCTCGGTGCCATCCTGAACTGTTGTTATTTGTTTGTACATTTGGCATATACATATTTGTATATTAGACATAGGCAGAAAATTATATCCAATATTCTACTCAATTGAATGAATTTCATATTTTGGTTTGCTTTTTTTCAGATTTACAATACATTGGTTGAAACGGGTGAACTGGACAATACCTATATAATATACACAGCAGACCATGGTTATCACATTGGGCAGTTTGGGCTGGTGAAAGGAAAGTCCATGCCATACGAGTTTGATATCAGAGTTCCTTTCTACGTCCGAGGTCCAAATGTGGAGGCTGGGTCCTTGTAAGTTCTTGGCTATTGTTTGTGTGTGTATGTAATGACCAGGAGAATCCTTTATGTTCATATCTGTAGTCGTATTGACCTAGATCCAGATAGGAGCACTAGGTTCTGCCTGTCCTGTCTGACTTCCTGCTCACCTTGGCAGAAAAATATGACTGCTTAAGGCAGAACTGATAACACGTGCTGATATAACATAGTCAAGGGTTTTTGCCATTGCCTTTTTGCTTGCGTAGGTGTGCAGCACAAGGCACTACGCTTTTGTGGATGTTGTTGGAAAAGCCACTTTGAAATACATCCTATCTAGGAAACTCTCATTTACCACCTTTTGAGGGATGCACATAATACACATAACCATGACATTTTCAAGGTAAACATTGTATAATGTTCACTGCCACAATAGATAATTACTGCTGAACATTTAAGTGGAGTCACTTGTTTCAGTTTATGAAGAAGAATGTACATAGTAGTTCATATATTATCATCCACAAAAGGTTCTTTTCGGCTCATCCTTTGAGATTACGTGGTTAGGGCTGTTTGTCAGATGCACGCAAGCATGCAGAATATGACTTAATTAAAATGGTAGCTTTGATCAGCTAAGAAATTATGTAAATACACTTTCTAAGCAATTATTTCAATAGCAAATATTTGCACTTAAGTAATGATTTTGGACAGAGTGCCATAATTTGTTGCCTTTTATTTATATCAGTGTGCATGTTTTAGCATAATTAACACACACAAAGTCTTCCACACACATTTTTTTTTCTTTACCACAGAGGAACAGATCTAGTGTGTAATACAGCAGCAAATAGTTATTAAAAACTCTCATTCCATTTGCTGGTTAAATTCACTGATTCACATTATCAGTAGGCACAAAAATGTTAAATTCTGTAGATTCTGCACTGTCTAATTTATTTACAGCAGTTATGCATGTGAAATAACCAATATTACTTCTCTAAAGAGCAGGGGTGGGATTCCTCAGGTGGAATTAAACATATTCCCTCAGCACTGAAAGAAGTTTGTCTGCAGCAGCATAGAATTCCAAGTGAGCTGGATTAGCCTTCTAACAACATGCTCTTTCCTGTTGCAGTTTTTGATCTTACTGGAGAGCAATGCTAATATGGCCCAAGTAGACTGAGCTAGTTTTTCTGCAACATGCAATGCTAGAGACCAGCCACCTCAGGTCTGCTCTAGTTCAGGGGCCTTTACACCCAGACATATGTAAAAACTGTGAAACCTTACCACTCAATTTTATTTTTCAGTGGCTTCTGAAGATGAAAAAATATTTCTATTAGAATCAGAGGAGTCAGTGTGAGAGAGCCCATCACAGTACAGCAAATAGGAAGAACAGGATAAAATACCTTGGAGGGGGACTGTATCAGATAATAAATTGATCCTCCCTTTCAGCCTGATTTTCTTTAAATGGCAGAACTTCAATCACCCATGTTTCGTGTGAACCTTATGTTTTTCCTGCAGAGTAATTGTCATGACTCCCTTTTGATACCAACGAAGATTTAATAGCAGTCACTGTAGCAAGTCATTACTAAGCTCTCATTTCTATTACCAAATATGCTACACCACTATTATTAGTAATTAAAATCAAATTAGGTACATCAATTTAATTCATCATCCATGCTCTTGTCAGTGCCTGTTTGCTCGCTTGCTCAAAAATGTAGTAATTTTAGAATGGTGTCTCATTAATTAGTGTGAATTTAGCAGCTTGTTTCTGGCCTGTATGTTGAGCTAGAATTCTGCACTGACACGTGTAGCCGCCCAGCCAGTCCCATCTTTCCTTTGTGCCTGCAAATCATGGCATGGTGATTCTTTACGTTCACTGCTGTAGAAAACTGTATAGCAGTATGCTCACTTTCCTTTTTTTTTTTTCCCCATTTTTAAGAAATTGAGTGCCTTGCTTGATTATTTTTTTTTAAGAAATAAGGAAAAGAAGTAGTATATAGCTAATAAACCGTACGTATGTATGTAATATTGTGAATAATTACACAACACTGTCATAGAAATATTTGAAATGAGTTTGTAAGGTTCAACATAAACTGAAAACACTTCTGCAAAACCAGACCCATAGTGAAACTAAGTCACAGGATTAGAAATTTGGGCATTTGTTTAGCTGCTGGATGCCGGGCTGTGCAACTAGATGCTGTGGTGCGTGAACTCACTCATATTTAGCTGTGGCAGTTCAAGGGATTTGGGGGTAGGAGCTCTCTGTACTACTCAGGAGTTGGTGCCAATGTTGTAACCAAATTTTAAATCAGTTTAAGTTCAAATATGGTCCTGTTAACTGTGGTGGCTGAGGACCATATGCCAGACTCTGCTAAGTAACAGGGCATGCCTCTTTGCAGAATGGATAACTCTGCACTTGGGAAGAGTGATATTATTTCAATTAAAGCTGTGTTTTTACTTGGTCTCTCTCTCTTTTTTTTTTCTTTCTCCATAACTGCTTCCTCTGCTTTTTCTTTCCTAATCCCTTTCCTTTTTCTGTCTCACACTCTACATTAACAGCAACTTTTAGTTATTTACTGTAGTGTTTAGCAATATATTTCTCCTCATGTTCTCTTCAGAACATGCTTGCTGTGATATGAGCTGAGGTACTTATTTCTGTACCGTATTTTGAATCAGATAAAGCGTGTGCTACCTGCCAGATCTACTTTTTAATAAAGTCATCAGCATATTTGGCAGACATTTTGATTCTATAAGACACCCAAGGAGTTCTTCCAGTGCTTTCTCATGTTTTGAAAGAATGGTGGATGCTGTTTTGCAATAATTAACTAACTGTGCCTTATGAACTACTTTGTTCTCTAAAGTGCTCTGTGCTGAAGTTTTAAATCTTCATATTAATCCCTCTTGAGGTTATGCAGCTTCCCTATATTTTACATTTTCATTTCCTTCATGGAAAGGAATTGGATCGTGTCCTCTTTTCTTCTTTGCAGATGTCACAAAATATGCCTTTTCAGATCCCTGGTCCCTGTGGAAGAGCTGGAGTTGCTTAGTATCATTGCATAGGCTCTGAACCAGGTTCTTGTATATGTTTTTTCAGGAATCCTCACATTGTGTTGAATATTGATCTCGCACCTACAATTTTGGATATTGCTGGATTGGATATTCCATCTGATATGGATGGTAAATCAATTCTAAAGCTTCTGGATTCTGAGAGACCAGTGAATAGGTAAGAAATGGAAATGTGTGTGTAAACATGCATGTGTTTGTACAGGAGACTAAGCAAGTGTTCAGCACCGTGCAGCAAATTTCAAGGAAAATATGTTAAAATTACCATCTATATGAGTACATCATTCACTGGAAAATCTAAAGGCCTGTTTGGCAATGTATGACTGACTTCAGTTATTTATTTTCATTTTGTCAGGTTCATATAGTAGCTATATGACATATATGTCATCTGAATATACTAAATGTAATCTGTGTAGCAGCGAGAGGGCTACACAAGAAGGTCTTTAGCCACTTGAGTTATAGATTTTAAATGTCTCTGGTGTCGTTTGTAGCAAAGCATTTCATATTGAATAAATTGTAGAATAATTAAGTTGAAAGGATTGGTTGTGTATTAGACTATAATATAAAGACAGACTAGCACTCAGAATTGCACAGTTATTATTTGAGACCTTCCATCAATACTTGCACTGGAAAAAGACTGAGGGAAGAGAATTAGACTGGATGCTTGCTCGAGAAAATCAGCAGAAAAAGGGAAGAAGGAGATTTGCTTTACAAGTAGCTGGGTGGAGGGAGAGGGGGAAAAGAGCAGCTGCTTTAGAATAGGATACTCTGGGGGTAGTGTGCAGGTTAACAGCCCAAACTGGAGTCAGAAAATCCTGATTTAATTTGCAATCCTTTGTGATCAAGGACAATTCTGTTAATCCCCTGTGCCTTAAACATATTTATGTTGGAATAGTTGTACTGTGTGAATCTGTTGTGGATTTTGTCCCTGTGAGAACAAATCTATCCTATGTTTGTTCGTGATTTGCACTGGAGAGACATATGCGCCTGTTTCATAAAGCTGGCTGTCCCCTTGTGCAGTTCTGTGTAATGTTTCTCATCTGAATTGAGGGTGGGAGAGAAAACTGGGGCATGACTTGATTACTGGTTTTGTGGGAAACCAAACAACCTCTTCTTGTTTCCTCCTAGGTTCCATTTAAAGAAAAAGATGAAGGTGTGGAGAGACTCGTTCCTAGTAGAAAGAGGGTAAGGAAAGCGTTAATCACAAAGCCCAGTCCTTTTAAATAGAAGGATACTGAATAGCTGAAGCCAAAGCAGCACTCCACCACAGACCTAAAGCCATTTAGCTGTGCCAGCAGGGACAGAGCTGCAGTATGCCTAATGGCAGTGATTGTGTGATAGGAGGGAATGTATGGCCTTTGCCTACAGCCTGCATAAATGTGCTGTTGGGGTGGGGGAAGGGGAGTTTTACTTGGATTGAAAGATGGGAAGGCATCCTGTTTTTCTTTAGGCTGCTGCCCTCCCCCCCTGCCATGCTCCTGCTTGTATCATGGCAGTATGAATAGCCTTCCCTCTCCATGTGTTCACCTGCTGGCCATTCCCTCTGTGCCTCTGCCTTAATATGTAACACAAGGCATTGAGGGTTTGCGAAGTGCAGCCCTGTAGAGTGAGGAGGATATGGTCTCTTTATATCAACTGTTGTTATTGCCTGACAGTCAGACCTGAAACACACTGTCTTGGTTTTGTATGTTTTTGTACGCTCCCTGAGAGCATGATATGAAAAACTTTTGTGTAATCAGAGATGGTGATAAGTGCTAGTTTGTACTGGACTATTAAGTTTTGGCCACCAGTGGTGACTTGGTGACTTGACAGATAGCCTCCTTCTCTGAGCCTTTTCAGCAAACTGTATATAAATCTTGGAATTAATATTAATGCAAAAATAAATCTTCCCCCTCAGTAAACTGCTGCATAAGAGGGAGAATGAGAAGGTAGATGCCCAAGAAGAAAACTTTCTACCCAAATACCAGCGTGTGAAAGACCTCTGTCAGCGAGCTGAGTACCAAACGGCTTGTGAACAGCTTGGCCAGGTACGGTGTTGAACCCCTGACTGAAAGTTAACACCTTAACTGTGACAGCGTCCTTCACCCTGTCGTCGAGGCCAGCTTAGAAATCAAATGGCTTATTCTGTGGCCTTTGCTCAAAACCGTATTGCAGCATTTATGAACTTGACTGTCAGTCAGGAAACTGCTGATTCAAGTGCCTCTGTATTGATTCCTGACCACTGTTAAGAGCACTGCCTATGCTGGTTTAACATTTTATTCCCCACATAGAATGTGGTTGGGATTCATTAGTAATGAGAAGCTACAATGAACCTAACGGATTGTCATCCTCCCAATACATATAGCTCCTTTTGCTTTGAATTCTTAATTTAACTCCTTTTGTTGTTATTATTTGGAATTACATATAATAATGGGAAAGAAACATTCTATGAATGTAATATGTCCCACCTCTTAACAGAACTGCTGTGAAAACACACACGCAGTTATGACTGCAGGCAGTCTGTGTGTATCTGGGCACAAAGCTCATTGATTGTGTGTCACTTCTCTTTTGTTGCATAACTGTTGTGGGCAGATATGAAAATATGCTCACTTTAGATCCGAATTACGTAGAAGAAATCCAGGGAAAAAAATTTAAAGTAGTGTCAGTACATGATCTTGGCGCAGGAGAAGGCTTTGCGAATTTACCATGGCAGCGCAAAGGCGTAACACAGCTATCTCCATTTTCTGGAAACCTGGCAAAATTGACTCTGTGCCACTGCTTTCTCATCCAGGTACTGGTCAGAGTACCCCCTTCCAACGACTGTAACGCATTCTACCTGTGGACATGTGGATGAAGGGGTGAATCCGTCTGTTATTAGACTGGCATTACCTCATATGGCAGCTCAGACGGCCATCAGAATAAGTCAGTCTGTGGAATATAACCATTCTTGCAGACGTGATCTGAACGGCTTACCAAGGCTATAGTCAGTAATAGGCTACTGAGGCTGCAGTAGTTAATTTTCTACTGTTGGAGGCCAGACTCCCTGCTTCTGGCTCTACCGATCATGTAGTTCAGTGCACCTGTGAAATGAGTCCATTGTTCCTTAGGTGTTTGGATCCAATTTATAACGTATAAGCATTTTCCAGATGCTCTTTTCCTCCTCCAGCCTTTTTGTCAGATTTTGTATACGGAGAGATTATAACATCCTTTTCTTCCTAAAAATACTGAACTGTAGTAGTTTATTGTCATCAGATGTCTTGAGCTGAAATTTTAGATGGGTGGGAGCAAGCCGTTGTTTTTGAATTTGCAGTGCTCTTTGAGAAACTGGGGGGAAAGTCATTGTTTCTGCTACAACATCATCCAGTAAGTAGTTTGGGGAAATACAGCTTTTCTTTTTCCATCAGTATTTTCCCTTTGAGAGATGTTTCAACTTCTTCCTTTTGTCTTCATCTTCCCAATTATTTTGAACATTATTGTAAGAACAGAGGAGAAGAGAGATATTCCAAGTCCGTGTTGTCACTGAAGCTGTCTCTTTGCATAAGGTAACTTAGCTACATTCAGGCTTTCTTACTCTAATTACCACATGTCTCGGTTATGGAAGAAAGGGGGAAGGCCCTGTATTGTCTGAACGCATTCACAGGCTTATGTTTTCTTCCATGGATAATAAAATATCTTTGACATCTGTAAGAAGTGGGCATAAAATGTCAACTCCATATTCAGAATTGCCAATAAATTCCGAAGTGAAGGTGTGTTAATAAGAAATGTGTGTGCTGCATCCTCATTGTCAGGAGACAGAGAGGAGAAGAATTGTTTTGAGCAGTTCAATCAGATGTAATTGGAAGTGATAGGATGAAATTGAGCAAAAAAGAAATTTAAGTTGGACATCAGGAAAAATTGCCTAACAATCAAGTCAATTAGAGCCTGGGAAGGGCTCTCAAGGGAGTCTCAATCCATCTAACCCTGCTCCAGAGAATATGTCCTAGTAGTCTGTCTAGACAGCAGGAAGAGTGGGAGATGAATGTGCTTATTTGAGGATAAATTACGTCTAAATATGGGTGCACCCAAAAGTCTTTTCAGAGTGAAGCAAGACTAACTTCTGAAATGACAAATGGATGTTGTCTGTTTGCTGGTGCTGTTTGCAGCTCTGCATAGTAAGTAGAATGAGCCCAAATGAATAACATACCTTGGGGGAGTTTATGGTGTACAGATACACTGGTTATTTAGCAGATGTCTCCTGAGCCTGCAGGACACTTTATTATTGTGCATTTAATGTATCTGGAGTGTTTAGTGCAAAAGGTGAATTTCCTCATCCTGATGCAAAGATGAAGAGAAGTCTGGGTCAGAATTTATGTGAAAGCGTGCTCAAATCATTGGGTCTCTTTCTTTTGTCTGAAACAAGTTTTGGGGACCTACTGTTCTGTGCACAGAGAAGTCTGAGCGGTGCTAGGGAATCTGAAGTGTGAGCAGGAGACAAGAAGGACAAATGGAGGACAAACACTCAGAAGGGCAGTGAATGAGAAGAAACAAGGACAGAGCTTAGAGTAAAGGAGAGGGAAAGAAAGCTTTGAATTGTGAGATGGAGAATTTGGAATTCTGCTTTGTGAGAGTGCAAGTTTGTGAATACAGTTCTATCGCCACAAAATGCTCTTCCTTTGCAAATCTCTGTCACCCTCCTTGACCTATAATTGTTTTGATAAGAGAGCACCAGGATGATGGAGATGAGGCTATTCATACTGTTTAAAACCTTGTTTCAGAGTCCATTATGTGGGATTTTTTTGGCAACACTAATATATGTAAATTCTTCTGAGTGCAATGGGAATCTGTGTGTTGCCATGTTTTCTTTTTCAGTTAGTAGGGTTTGGTCTGTGTTAGTTATTTGCATCCAACAAAGGGTGACTGTAGGCTCAGATGAAAGAGCAGTTCAGCATTGATATTTAAGGATTTAAAAGAGATGAGCTCTTTTTTCCCACATGAAATAAAAAACATTTATCCTAGTACCTAATGGCTTCCACACAAATTTTTTTCTCTTCAGTGTAGTTCGGCCTTTCATTCTAAACTGGCTGTTAAGTGGAAGCTGACCCACTTTTATCTGGCGGTTTGCATTAATGTGCTTTTGTGGAAGCCAATTACGATATCAGCATTGCTCTGTAGCGTATTCCCAGCAACTCCACAGTATCATAACAACAGCTGCACAAAATCTCCCTCTAAGTCGTTTGCCAACTTTGTGCACGTTTGCTAAACATGCAGTACCTGCAGCACTGCTGATTGCTATAGCGAATCGATGCTGTACACGTGGGAAAAAAAGTATTAGTTTTGTCTTTAGCAGGATCTGGTATAGTACAATAATATTTCTAACTTGTAAAGAAATATAGTTTTCTGAATTCACATTATTTCCTTTTCAAATCCTTTTTATTTTCAAAGTTCTATTTATGTGCAAATTGCATACAAGTAGAATTTGCCTATAAATAGCATTAAAAATATTATTTTATATGACAGTTTTCACCAGGAGAACATTTAAAATGCAAAAATCGGCACTTTGTTTCCTTTAGATGCTCTGCAAATAGCAGGTTTGACACACAGTCTTCCCTCTGGTTGCTTTGTGCTGTACCAGGATCATGAAGGGATGTTCTCTTTTGTAACGGGCGTGAAGATACCATAACTAAAAGTATGGCACTTACTGGACTGGTCCCCCCAGTTCTCTGACGTAGCATAGCATGGCATTGATGAAAACTGTTCTGATCCATGTGTGCTTTCCTCCAGCCGTTCATAAGTGGATCTACATCTAGATCATATTCCTGCCACCGTAATCATCATTAGCCACTGCTAATGCCAAAGGTGGAGCAATAGAAAAAATTACTTATTTTTCTCCTTTTCCTGACAAGACTGTATCTTGAGCTTACGTTATCCTGAGCTAGGAAACTAAGTCAGCTTTTATAAGGAATTTTTTTAAAAACCGGGAAGAAAGTTTTTGATCCACAGATCTTTTGTGGTTGTCCAGATCTTTTGTACCTAGCAACCTGGGGCTACTAAAGAATTTCGATTCTGTTGGTAAGTGAAGCATATCAATCCAGCTGGAATCCAGATAATTTTAATAGCTCATTAGGCGGATCTTTGGAGTTCCTGAGTTCCAGTGCGAGTTGCACATGCTCAGCAACTTTCAGGATCCGGTTCTTAATCTGTAATTGCAACAAGAAATGACTTGTTGATAACTTCATACATTAAAAATTTTATCAGCCCTCAAACTGATAACATTAGGAGGCAACAAACCATGAAAATTAAAATTGTGATGATTTATTAAGGGCTGTTATTCAAGGACTGTACTCCTTATCAAGAATTATAATTAACAAAACTGTTTTCCTCCTTTAGCCAGAAGTAGCTTATAATGATTTCCAGAGGCTATTTTACTTACGGGTTTTTTTTGCTTGTTGTTGCTTCACAAAACCAAGAAATTTGCATCTCTTGTTAACTGAGATTTTTAAATTTCTTGTTATTACAGACGTAGATGTTCCCATTAGCTTGCCAAAATCAATACTAAGAATAAAACCCCCAATTTTCCAAATATCTGTACATGAGTAGCAGTGTAGTTTAGTTCAAAAGCCAATGAGTCAGGAGACTGGCTTCAGTCTCAGAACTGCTGCGGACTTGCTGTGGGACCTCAAACAAATCAATTCCCCTTTTGTTGCTGCTGGTTTTTTCCTCCACCACTAATGTAATTTCTTCTTAGGCTGCACTCGCTCCTTAGCTTCTGCAGTACCTAACACAGCAGCTGGGACCACTTGATACCACAATCCAATTATTATATTAATAATAAATGAATTATATAGTTGTAATCTTAAATTTAGTGGAATACCTCATTTTTCATTTGCATGCTAGTTGATTGTCCCAACTGCCTCACTTCAGCTACAGTCTGAGGCATTAAAAAGCCCTCTAAATTTTCTATCAATAAATTGTTCATCCATCATATAATTTCAAGGTTTGACTGATAGGTACTGTGTGACAACTGAAATTGAGCTGAGGGTCCAGAGGTCCAAATCTCCAAAAATCATAAGTCAGTGTAATAAAATAATGTCCCGTTGGAATGAAGACCAGGCAGTGCTATTTATATACTGGTGACATGAAATAGAAGAAACCAGACTCATCCTTTGCCAATGGATAAATTGGAAGAAGGTAGGGGGTGAGGGAGAAGCAGTTAAAAGATAAAGAGAATAATACCTGTGGGGGTGAGCCAAGGAACTGGGCATATTCAAAAAAAACAGCTGAGGAGAGAGGAATCTGTCTGCATGAATCTAAGAGGTGCTATACAGAAGACATGAGCCAATTATTTTCCGTTAACAAGGACAGAATAGTAGTAATATGTATGAGACAAACAGTGGGAAACTTCAGGCTGTTTCCTGAGGCCTGTAACATCTGAGGGGTAGGACAAGCCACCAGCAAAAGCAGTGGAACTATGGCTGGCAGAGAAGGGGCTTGTGTCTCTCTGGATTTTGCTGTTTTGTCCTCATTATCCCAATTAGAAATAGCACAAGGAGCAAAGCACAGCAAAGGAGGAGAGCTAACTAAACTGTAACTTGAACTGTTTCGTAGTGATTAAACTGTAATGATACTGTTTCCTATAAGAAAAAATTTATCCTGTCTGCTTGTAAATCAGTTGTTTGGACTGGAAGTAGAGTATGTCTAGTCATTAAAGCTGTTTGTAGGTCACCATCCAATGTGGCAGCAAGGATGGGATTCAAAAAGCATCCCCATAAACTAAAGACGAGTGATATTGCTGAAGTGTTTTTGTCAGGTTGGTGACAGGGACGTAGGACTCTATTATTCTGCAGAAATTTTGATTCCTAGAGCCTATATTCCTAAAACTGTTGGGGAGGAAGCCTTGCTGGCAGCTAACTGATCAGAGAGTTTCACTTTTCACTTCTCTGTAAAAGGGAATGGAATCTCTTTTGCTTCACAAAAAGAGGAGCTGATGAGACACAGCATGAGGATTTCAGGCTTAGCTCTGAGAGCTGTACATTTCAACTGGAATCTTTTCTTAGCAAGGCTTGTGTGATCAGCCCTTCTCCCCTAAAGAAAACAATGTCAATTGAGAGAGATTCACTGAGGAAAATGAGTGAATTGTAAGAAAAAATCCTACAGGGAAGGTCATGGCTATTTGTTTCTGATTGGGGCCTCAAGTAATGACTTTGAATTAACATCTGTGATTGCTGTAGCAGTAAGAGGACATTGATGCACAATAATGCAAAACCCACTTGCTGGTGATGGGGACCGTGAAGGAAATAACGGGGTTTTGACACACAGGAAAATACAACATGTCTTTTTCTGGAAAGGGGTCATTTGCATGTTCAAGGTGAATAGTGTTAACTGGAGGGAAGCAGGGCATCTGTTCAGTCTACAGCTGCTGCTGTTAAGATTCATGTTTCATAAATAATGAAGTCCTAATTTACTCTTGCTAATATATATATAGAGAGAGAGCAGGTAGTTTGGTCTGGAGGGGAGAATATGTATTACAAACTGTCTTCTCTTTACCTTTGCAGTGTACCTTTGTACAAGATTTCTGTTCAGTAGCAGTAATTTCTCCATTAAACTAAAGCCCAGGCTCTCCTGCCTTGCACACCAATAACTGAGTAGCATGTGCTGTGCAGCGGGAGGCAGGGTAGAGGATGGAGCAGAAGTGTTAGAACAAGCCCAGCACAGTAGGTGGCAGAAAGCACAAGCGCAGCAGCTAACTTGGCCTGCCTGAAGATGGTGGGAAATTTCCAGCTGGAACAGCTTTAATGATTAAATGAGGTGTCTGGAAAGTTTTGCACAACATGATCTTGATGGACTTCAGGACATGTTGCAAAAGCCATTTATTTGATGGCTTGAGTAGCTGTTCTGCAAGGCTTTAGAGGAGGAAAGACAAGTTCTTCCTTCGGAGTCTTGATATGAGCTGGGGGAAGGTTGTGGGGGAGTCTGCGTTTTCCACTGACTTTTGGTTTGTGTTAAACTGCCCTCTCTTTTGGGACTTAGCTCTTGTGAGATATTATAATCTATAGAACTTGAATTAGGAACACATCTTTTGGCTTAATGAAGAAAAGACCTGAAAAGTTGGGGGCAAGTGGTGTGAACTAAGACCATTTTGTTTTCTTGACTGGTTGAGTTAATCCACTATTTATATGTAATTATGTTTTGCTGCTGTATGGTTATCATTTGTACCTGTGAGCCAAAGTATCTCTGGGGCACTCTGGAGTTCTTCATATAGGGTTTTAATTATTTAAGTTATTACCTCTTATAAAATACTTTAGTTGCTTCCAGGGGTTGACGCAGGTTTCTGCATGATGGTATGCTCTGTGTGTGCTAGAAACCAATTTAAGATGCCAGACTTCACAATGTTCAGAGCTTCTTGACTGTCAAGCAGGGGTTTTCACAGTTCCCTTGAAATTATTGCTCTTTATCCCTAAGTTTGAAAGTCTCTGTGGAAATGATTGCAACTAATATAGCTGTGATATTGACCTAGAGAATTTGTGTTTGTACTTAGGAGCAGACCAAGGGTGAGTTGTTGAATCCCAGGCACATTCAAGCACATGCCCATGTCTGGTTTGGGGATAAAAAAAGTAAAAGCTTGGGATTTGGGTGGTTTTGGGGTTTGTTCTTTTTTTTTTCCTCCACATGTGTTCAACGTTTGCTTCTAAAGTCATTTACGTAGTTCTGCACTGCAGTCATTCAGCAGTGGGCCTGTTAATGCATACAATGTGCCCTTCCAGCAAAGCCTTTAAGATGTTTTCACTGTAACATACAGCTGCCTTGGAAAGATTTAAACTGCACCAAAAATTAAAGGATTTTTTCCAGTTCACCTGGAGGGGAAAAAATGAGCATCACTTTCTTGTCAGGAGATGAAAGAAACAGAGAAAAAATATTTTTGGGCTATGCATCAGAGTGCTTATTTACAGTAGTTCTCATCATGGCATTTAACTTGCCCTCTGTTGGATCTTCATTTTTCATGTATTAGACACCTACAGCATAGAGCTCTACTGAGCAGAAAATGCAGTTTGTTCATATATTTTCAAAAATAAGATCCAGATGAAATGAAATGGGAAACAACAACAAATATTTTTACATCTTTTTTCATTGCAAGAGAAACTGTTGCTTATTCTAGTAAAATAACTTTTACTTGAAACCTCAGTCTGTACATCAGTAAAATTAAGACTCAGCAATTTACTCTTCAAAAGGTTAATTTGTTCTACATCTCATCTAGGTAGATGTGTCCTGTGTTACAGATGCAGACAGTCATGCAGAGGTGTCTGATTCAAATGTCGTATTGTCAGTATCTCTCATTGATTTTCTGTGATTCCTTGTGCTGAAAGTTAAGCCAGGTTTATCTGCATCAGCGCAAGGCTTGGGTTGTACCAGAGGCTGGACACAGTCTCTGTACCTAAGAAGTGATTACAGCTCAGGAGACTTGGCATCCACTTCTCTGAGGAAGTAAGTGGACACACCATAAAAAGCTGATAATTTTCAATGAGAGCATCTCTCATGGACATAAACAAATCCACTATAACTAGTCAGTTCACTTCTGACTCCTGTTAAATTCTGTATTTTAAAAGCACAGTGATACTGTTTTCTTACTTTGCTGTCATGCAAATATTGGAGCGAATTTCAATGGAGAATTTGGGCTTTGTTTCCTAGCCTGGGCGCACGTCTCGATGGGAGTGGAAGTGACTGAATCTCCCTCGTAGAGCTGCAGGCTGCTTTAAAATGCCGTCTCACTTGGGAGCTGTTGCTGTTTTTCCTTCTGTTCTTTTATTTGGAAAATTCTCAATATTCCAGTGGGTCCTGGAGGCACAGATTTAGGATTTTGTAATAGGGAAAAAGAGGAACGCCTCTCAAGACTCAGCAAAAAGCTGAAGTGTTTCCGAGAGTGTCTACTTAAAACACTACCAACTGCTGCTGTGAGGGGTTTCTCAAAGCCCAGCTCTGAAGCTAATAGTGTGTTGGTAAATAAAAGAGTAGGTGAAATTGTTTCGTGATGTATCTGGGAAGTGGATAAAACTTCTTTGCCAGATTGAAGGTGGCTAAACTCCCTTGCCCTTGGCACAGCTCTGACAGCAGCACAAAACTATAAGCAAGTTACTTTAGGTTTTGTCTAACAGAAGGAGCTGGAGATTAGAGATGAGATTTTCTCCAGTTTGAGTGGAAGAGGGAGGAGATTCTCACTTCACAGGCATCCAGTGCAGCTCACCATTGCTTTTTAAGCCCAAGGGTGTTGAATGGGAAAAGCTATTAAAAGAAACACTCAAGATGGCGATAAACTCATGGAACTACGGATTTCAATAGCTGATCCAGCCATACCAACCCTTTTAAAGGTCAGTGAAGAGAAACAGGTGCTTCTGCAGGGCAATCCTTTTTCTTATCTCTGTTATACGGCCACCTTAGGATGAAGTGAATTATACCGTGGTAGTGACCGTTCCTCCCCTTTGACTGTAGAATGAGTCTAGATAACCAGCTCAGACCAGCTCTTTACAGTAAAGGAGTCTACAACTTGAATAAAGTCATCCCACCATCAGGCATTTGAATTAGGACAGAGAAGGAGACTCCCCTGAAAAGTATTTTCCCTTTTTGTAGAGTATGGGATGGGTTGAGATTATATGCGGGCTTGGAGCTTGGTGCTGTTTTAATGGTGTAATAGTGGCATAGATTCCTGCCAGCCTGACAGACATGCTTGCTGGTAGGCAAGGATTCTTTGCAAAGCTGTGGATAAGTTTGAATGTCCTTGGTTTATGCCACAATTACACTTCTGAAAGTCATCGTTTGTCACCTCCATGTTTTTTAGCTGTAGTATTGAGTTTGTTAAGAAATTCACATTGTTTTGCCTCCAAGAAACAAAATCAGAGACAAATGCCAAGAGTGTTCTGAAGAGTTCCTGGTTTGTCTGGAAATGGGACTACAAAAATTCTGATTTGGTAGTAGGTGATAGATAAGCCCCAGTTTACTACAACAAGGAATCTCTGATAGATCGCTGGAGCTGGCCATCAGACAAAGCACAGCTGGGACAGAGTTTTAATGACTAAATTTTTCTTCCAGAAATGGCAGTGTGTAGAAGATACCAGTGGAAAGCTCAAGCTACACAAGTGCAAGGGAATGGCGAACTTGGCAGCTGCAGGCAACAGCAAAGGCACCTCCAATATTTTGCCCAAGTATTACAACAGGAATAGCGAAGACTGCAATTGTGAGGAGAATGAATACAAGCTGAGCCATGTCGGGCGGAGAAAGAAACTGTTCTCCAAGAAAAGTAAGTGAACCCATTGTATCTTCTGTCCCTGCCTTTGAAGACTGTTACGAGTTTGTTCACTAACACACATAATTGTTCTCATTTTCGTGGGCGTTGAATTCTATCAGCATATATACTGTGTATCTAGCTATGAAACAGCGTGCTTCGTATTGGACAATAAGATTTGAAAATGTCTCTGTAGGAAGAGGAATGTTTTAATCCAAAATAAGGTCCTATATTTAAGTCTTTCAAAACTGCAGTACACACACTGAAGTGCCAAGTAGCATGTCTTTACATAGGCCATGAGGAACTAATAAAAACACTCCAATTTTGAATACATACTGCAATGCTTGAAGCTGTTACTGCAGTAATTTATTTTTAATAAGGATGCATGTGCTTTGTTACAGAAGCTGCTTGCTTCTAACATCCTTTCCTTGTGCTCAGTCAGCAGAGACAAGGCTGACTTTTAACCAGAGATCACATCCAAAGGGGATGACTCTGTTTCTAGTTTCCTTGGCACAGATCAGGTGCTGTTTCAGAAAGCCCATTCCACTGGCTCTGTATTAAACCTTAGTCAGACTAACATCTATATTTGAAGTACATAGTCTAATTATAGATTAAAGAGGCAAATGGCAGCATGGAATTATTACTCACTTGTAATGTTTCTTTCGTCTCACTCCACAAATACAGAGCCTTAATTATTTAGCAGATTAGTCTTTCTGTATAATGACCTGGCACAAGCTTCAAACAGAGAGTTTAAATTGATTTTCTCCCATTATATTTGCCTTGCAAGCTGATTAGTCCCTACTAAGCTAATTTTTAGTTGAAAAAAATTATTGGTTCCAGGATGAAATTACTCAACTATACTTGCTGTTTAAATATGTGGCACAGCAGATAATCTTTAAATAACACTAGAACTTGCAGTCCAATTTCCTTCTTTTTTTTTTCCCTGAAGTCACACAGAAGAAAGTTCAGTCACAGGGAGTCAAATAACAGGAGTAAATCGAAGGCACTTAATTGAGAGGAGGAAAACAATTTAAGTGAGGGCAACATAATGCTATCTGATAATACTTAACACTTACTTAAGTACTTTCCATCTGCATAGTGCTACCTAAACATTAACTAATTTTCACAACATCCAGAGGAGGTGGTTAAGTGTATAATTACCTTTAGTTTATGAAGGAGATTGAGGCAAAAAAAGTGAAGGTTGCTCCCTCTGGCAGAGGGATCAGGATGGTGGTGTTTCCCCTATGTTCTGCTGAGGAGAGACAGAGTTTATACTGTCGCCTTCGGCTCACTTGCCTCATTGAACCGTAAGGCATGAACTTTAGCACAGAAGGTAGAATCTTGCCAATCACGTTCCCATTGCTTGTGTCTCAAGTGAAATAATTGACTCCACGGATGCTTTGTTTTTCCCTCTGCCCACGTCCAGGGTATGCCATACAGCGGAAGACGTTAGCTTGGACCCATTGACATAGACTCTTTGATTTGGTGTTGGCTATTCTTTCACGTGCTTTTATCTTATAAATCACACACTGAACACAAATGAGCACAAAGCAATGCAAGTCAAGGTAACATACCAAGGGTTTTCTGAACAGCTTACCTAGAAAGCTGGCTCACTGCATTGTGAATGGTAAGAGGGTGACCTGAATACTGATGAGGTGTATTTGGATTTTTATGACCTATTTCATGATACTTGGGATAAAGTGGAGTCTGTGCTGGGTTGCCTAGTTCTGAGGGCATCTTTGGGGTCTGCTACTTAGAATTTGATGAGTGCACGGGATCATACTGCAGCGCTACTTGAATGCTAATAAACACTATTCGTCAGATTGAACAATAGCTAAATCAAAAATAGAATTTCAACCTGGATGAGGGTCACATCCACATTAATGTTTTAGTTCACAGCAATGGTGTAGTTTTGAAGGAGATACCCTGATCACTTCCTTCTGTCATGCACAGTAGAGATGGATTTGCAGAGAGCAGTTTCAACGAATTCTAATCTACAGTCATTTGCAGAAAACTAAATTGGATGCCCTGATTCTGAGATGCATCAAGTGTGTTGCAACTCTAATGAGGGTATGAGGATTGGTCTTTCAGAAAGATTAAAAGCGGTCATGTGTGGTGAGAACATGTGGTCTGAAAGACCAGATTAAATTGCTGATAAAGGGGCTGGAGCACCAAATGTTTTGATAAAATAATTACTTTCTAAAGTAGGCATGGTCTGGACCCGTTGTCATGTGCACCAGTGCATTTATCAGGCAAAAGTGTTTTCAAAATTGAGTAAATTCAATTGCAAAATGGGGTCTTGTCACGTATGTGCTATATGGGCCATGTACAAATACACAACTCGCCTGCAAAGCCTTTAGATTCTAGAAATGCATAAGCATTAATATTTGGTATATCTGGGTTTGGGTGTCAGGAATGGTTGCATTTCTGTGTCCCTTTATTTTCTTTAGTATGGTTTTATTTTTATAAGAAAGATTAAATAGAGCTTTGCAGTAGGAAGAAAGTTTAAAGTAATTGCGAGCTCTCAGAATGTTGGACTGTGTTGTGGTCTGTTATGCTTTTCTTGCTGTGGATTTGATCTCCTGCTCCTGTGATGAACAAGTGCATGTGATTAAAGGAGTTATTAAGCTGCATGTAGAGGAATGATGATGGGCCACACAGATTTGTAAACAACAAACAAAAGTGTGTATAAAGGGGCTGGAGAATTTTTATCCCAATTTTCATGTCATTCATTTTTCTTTTGAGGTAATCTCAATGCTGGAGCAAAAGGACCTCCTTTGTTATTAAAAAAAAAACAAAAACCAAACCAACAAACCAAACCTGAACATCAGCTACTTTAAAGATAAGACATTTGAAGTGTAATTTTTAATGGCAGTTGTGAGAAACTGGATGTAAGAAAGTTTTCTGTGTTAGATTTTTTTCCTCTTTGAAATATCTGAGGACACAGATTCAAAATAAGATTTCTAGAAAACCCTAGGTACCTAACACCCAAGAAAAACCAGTTCTAGCTCTTTATCCATATTTCTAGGCAATTGAGATATTTTGAAAAAAAAATTACTTCAAAGTGCTTGATTTTACTTTGTTCTTATAGAAAAAAAAATGCTTATTCTCTAGAAAATTCTGGAAAATATACAGACATTATTGGGAAATGTCAAGCAAGAATTCCTGGTTAGTCCCTGTGACACGTGTGGAAGCAGAATCCATGCATGCTGGCTTTTTCTGTCATCATTGTGATACTGGAAAATACATCAGATCCAAAAGACCTATGTAGAGTAAGCGTCAACAGGGAAGACGAAGAGTTCTTGGTCTTCTGCAGTGTTCCTGCCAAGTGAGCAGTCACGCTCCTGCTTTGCAGAAGTTGCTGTGCAGTACTTACAGTTGGTTACAATCTTCCCAGTTATCCCTGAGAGAACTATCGTTTCCAAATGATCTCCGTGTCAAATCATTAATTTGACGGCTGCAAAATAAGTAGTAAGGCTTGGGTGATGAGGATGTGAGGAGCGTTAAAGATAAACCCGAAGGCTGGGCATGTTTATGTCAGATATGAAGTTCATGGTTTTATAACACAACGTTGCCTCACTTTATTCAGTTGAATAATAAGTTTGGATACTGCAGTTCATGCTTTCACTAGACAGTGTTGAAACCCGAGATGCTACCAAAAAATATTTGTAAAAAATTATGTGTGTTTGAGTTTCTGTACTGCCTGGGGAAGGCTGGACCAGAACAGTGTCCTTCCCTTCAGGCGGCAGGGAAGCCAAGCGTGCTTCTCAGGTGCTGCAAGGAGACTCAGCCGGACAAGTGGCGCGCTGAAAGGGAGGTGGCTTTCTTAGGCTTACATTTCTCCAGACTCCATCTCCAGACTCAGTTCTGAGGATGCAGCTTTTCAGCAGTACCATTGATAAGACGGCTGGCTGCTGTAAGACCAGAGGAAGAGAGGCATCGGGGCTCATAGAGCTTACCAAAGCCACAGTTTAGTAACATGAAAAAGGGATTATAGGTGTTTTGGGACAAATATTTAACAGCCCTAGATCTACTTTGTTAGTGGGTTTTGTACACAGGTAAATGGATTGGAGAGTAAAGCTGAAACCTGGGGGAAGATGGACTAATAAGTAATTAGACATTGGCATTTATGCCTGCAGTGCACTTTGCAGGTGGGAGAGCACAGCACTGACAAATATTGATCTTCTAAAATATTTTAACCACTTCCTCTGAAAATAATGGAGTTTGGTATCAATCCCAGCGCTGAGTCAGCACTGCAAAGAGCATGTTGCAATGAAGCGATGTGAGTCCTTCAGGAGCTGTCTCACTCCAGACCAATTTGTTCGTTGTAAGGCTGGGTTAGTTTGGCTGCAAGGGAGGAGTAACTCCTGCTTTGAATTCTTCAGGGACATGTGTAGACGACAGTTCCCGGCAGCTATCTGCCGAGTCCAACTTGCTGGATTGGCATATTAGACTTGGAAGGAAGGTAAATTGTTAGTTGGCTGAGCTTAACAAGATTAAATGAGGGAACAATTAAAGAAATGGGAGTTTATACTTTGAATATAATTGTTAGGGTGTAGCTTTTTGGAACTTCCTCCTACTTCTGAAAAGATGGGAGTTTCCTTCTCATCTAGTCAAACATTTCCTGAATGGGTGCCTAAAATAGGGTTGGTCTTTTGGGGTTTTTTTTTTCCCTTCGGCGGTGACTCACCTGGCTTAATATCAGCAGTAAACTTTGAACCACAGGTGGAAAATGTGCAAAGCCAGACAACCCAGCTGGTATTCCACTTTCTGTGTGTGGCGCTGACAAGAATATAGTGCTTGGACCACTTTCAGGTGGGAGAAGATGTTTATTTCTCTTCCCACAGTCTGCAAAGTGGCTTTTTGAGACTTTTGCGATCCATTTGGAATTAATGGAAGGCTGCTTGAAAAAAGTCACTCTGCGTTAATGCCAAAGCATGCCAATTGATATGAGTATTTCTGTTGTCAATTTTGTTTTTTCTACCTCCCATTCCGTCTTTTTTCCCTGCTTGTTTGGCCAGGGAGATTATCCCACAGAGAAAGTTGGCTTTTCTGTGAAGCCTGGAATTGGCACATTGGTTGAGTTCTCACCTTATCAGATCGCAGAAGGAAGTCTCCTTGTGAGATGTGCTGTGTTTTGGCTCTGTGTGAAAGAGAGGTGACCGGAGCCAAGAGACTCAATTTTTCCAGGATTGTCTTAGATGACTCCAAGCCTCATATACAGAGCAAAGACTCAGGCACTGGGCAGGGAGGAGAAGAGAGGCCATGGTACTTAGGTCGTGCTTTTTCCTCAAGGATTGAGGTGATTATGCCTAGTGTAATGAGTGACTCAGCAGTCGTTGGCAGTGAGCGGGAAATATGGTCCGAGATGGACCCCATCATACAGTAGGGAAGTTTAGATATGGATTTAAACTCCATAACTGTGATATATTTGTGCCATTCCAGACCAAACAAGAGGAGCTCTGGAGATTTGTGCCAGGACAGAGAACTTTGGAAAGCAGTAATGGTGAAAAGATCAATGAGAATCTCCTACTGTGTAGTGACAATTCATAGCAAATATTTAATTTCACCCTTGGGCTGCAAATGCAGAAGCAAAGCCTGATGGAGTGCAGAGCACTGGAGGGTGGTGCTTCGTGTAGAAACTCACTGACTGAACTGCACATCAGGAAAATATTTGCTAAGAAAAGAATTAGATGTGGATAAAGGTAAAGATTCAGCTATTAATCCCTCCCAAAAAAATCAAGCATCTTACCTTGAAGAAGGAGCATAGAATTGAGAAAAGGCTCAGGTTGAATGCTGGGGACAGCTTCACAGAAGGGTTGCAGGAGCCCTAGTGCTGGAGCACTGTACAGTAGACAATGGAAAACAGTAGAGAAGCACTCGGTAAGGATGACCTTGCTGTCTTGAACTGACACGGTTAGTTTTTAAGGTCTTGCTGCCATCTAGTGACTCTTGGGTAGACGAGCAGAGTCTCTTTGAAGAGCTGTTTGCTCTTAGAGTGATGTTGGACAAGTACATTTTCTTTCACAGAATCACAGAATGGTAGGGTTGAAAGGGACCCTCTGGAGATCATCTAGTCCAACCCCCTGCCAGAGCAGGATCACCCAGAGCAGGGGGCACAGGAATGTGTCCAGGCGGGTTTGGGATGTCGCCAGAGACGGAGACTCCACCACCTCCCTGGGCAGCCCGTGCCAGTGCATTTCCATTATATCTGCCCTCCCTCCCATGCCTTAAGGTATCCATCTATCCATACTACAGGTAAGAAGCAGCAGCTCTCAGGGCAGCTGCAACAAACACCATTTGTCATCCAATGAATTCCAAATGTCACAGCACGGGCTGGGGTTTTTTCCCCAAGACCCACCAAGAGGGCTGGTTAAAACATGCTGTTTCTCCCCCTCTTAATCCTTTCCGTGCAGAATACAAACCAAGCTACGTCCGCAACCGCTCGATCCGTTCTGTATCTGTTGAGCTGGATGGAGCTGTTTATAACTTGGGGTTAGAGGATGGCTACCAACCTGTCTTACCAAGAAACATCACCAAGAGGCACAAGATGCAGAGGGCTCTTCGTGAGGAGGAAGACAAAGACATGGGGGAATACAGTGGCACTGGTGGCATTGCAGAGTATACAGCCCCTAACCTCATAAAGGTGACTCACAGGTGAGTGCACATGGTGTGTTTCTAAAAGCTTTTGCTGCTTAAGTGGCTGCTTTACATAAGTAATGCGTTAACTTAGGATAAGCATGTTGTGTCCCTTTTGGATACCCAGTCTGGCTTCACTAAAATTCTTTTTCTCATCTGTACAACAGCTTTTGGTTTTAATTTTGTCACGTACAGAGGGGCACGAAGGTACTGAAGAACAACAGCAGTGCTTTTGTGTCTTCTGTACTTTGGAGACAGCAATCCCCAATCAGGGCATGTTTCCAGTGAGGACCAGCAAAGCTGTTTGCAGGAGTTGTGCATCCATCTGTCTGAAATCAGGCTCTCCCGTGGAAATGTCAGCGTGCCACGGGTGACCTGGCCTGGCTGAAGACCCAGGGCTCTAATGTGGCCTGGTTTCACGTTGCACTCCAGATCAGCCCTGAGGGAGGAGGCAGCCTCTCAGAGCTTTCTGTAGCCAGTGCTAGGAAAGGGAAATCTGTGTTATGAATGAAGTGGGATGCACCAGGAGCATTGGGAAATGGAACATAATGAGAGAGGTGAGGGAATTGTCCGGGCACTCTAATAGCTGAAAATCTTTTCCTCAGTGTGCAAGTCTGGGGACTGATGATGTATCTGCAACTATACTTAATTAGTTTAGTCACCATTTCCGCTTGTGAATTATTAGGAAATCCACCAATCGTTATTGATTACATGCATTAAATTGTTTAATGACTAGCTCATGTGAACACGCCTGAGCCAGTTAGCTGCTCTTGAAATCTGTGGTTTCCATTTGACTTCTATTTACAGGGTTAGAGACTCACTAACAGGAGGGAACGTAGCCAGGCTGACATCAGAGAATTGTGCCCTCTTACCCCAGCTCTCATGAGTGTTCAGGACCCATAAGGCAGTATTTGTGCTTTTTTTCTGGAACAAATTAAGTTGATTTTTGCTGCCTTACTGGGTGAATCCCAAATCCATACAAGGAACTGTCAGGAAGGTTGTGCATAATTCCTGAGGAGTCCCCAAGAACACTTGCAGAAAAGAAGACGGGGGACAACACGCACGAGGTGGTTAAAAGAAGATAAAGGAGTGTTTATAATACTCAGCTTTAATTTAAACAAGCATTCAAAAATGACTATATGGTATTTGTTGACCCCTACTAAACTTCTCAGGTAAATCTGTCGAGCGTTTGTTTTAGAAAGAATTCTAAAACCTGGATTGCATTAGAAGCTGTGAAACATAAGTACTTAAAATTGTCAGAGGGTATTTTGCCTTTGAAGTTAGGGAGATGTCTTTGAAAAATTTTATCCCTTTGTAGAAAACAGCAAAATTTCTTTGGTTTTTTTTTTTTTTTTCACCCTTTTCTTTATGGTGTAGTAATACATCATCTAAAGAAGTACTTTATCCTTTCCCCTACCCCTGTATCACCTAATTATGCATTGGTAAATTGATTCTGAGAAATGCTTTCTATGCTTGCTAGTTAGTGGAGTTTATTTATGTAGACAGCCTAATGAATAAGCAAGAACTCTGTACAGCATGATTTGCATATAGAAATTAAGCAGTCAACAGGTTCTGCTTGATAGGAATATTCTCCTTGAATTTTTCTACTGTGAAATTTCCATGGCAGCTCAAATCCAAACTTCTTTCCTGGCTCACAGCACGCGCAGCTTCTCTTGAGTGAACATGGGTTTTTTGAATTCCGCATGTCACTTCCAGCCTGGCTTCCCATCTCTCCTGGAGGCGCGGTATTAAAACCAGCAGCTCCGCGCGCGTGTGTCCACTCTAACCAATGTTGTTCGCTGTCCCGTGCCCAGGTGCTATATCCTGGAGAATGACACCGTTCAGTGTGACACAGACCTGTACCGATCACTGCAAGCTTGGAAGGACCATAAACTTCATATTGACCACGAGGTCAGTGATGTTACCAGTCACGCGTTTTCAGCGGGTGTTTTTAGCACGGTTTTCTGTGAGCTGAGAGGATCGTGCCGACTTGTGTTTGTGTGTCTGCCTCCGGGTATCTGTGTCCCTCCGTGCAACCTTTTCAACTTGCTGGCGGATTTCAGAATAGGTATTTCAGAGATAACTGAGTTATTACAAGTTTGTGAAGACAAGATGCCGAGTGGAGGAGAGAATTGCAACTGAAGGGACAGCTGAGAAATGTCATAAGCCTTAGGAGATAAATGAGACTTGTAAGTGTCCCCCTCCTGGGAAAAATTTCAGCTGGATCTGTTTCACATCTGATTAGCCCTGCTCCCCAGTGTACCTCTCAGAAAGAGGCCTTCAGCTGTCAAACACAAGCCCAAGGAAAAGTGAGCTTCATTAGTTCCAGTGCTCCCAGAATTACTTATTTTACTTGCCTGTGTTTATCCCTTGCACTTTGGAATTGAATCCCTTTTCCTTAGGCTTGTGTGTATGAAGAACCTGGAGATAATGGTGGAACAAATGCCAAAGAGAAGCACAGAGAAAGGACCTCCTGGAATCTCTTACCAAATTACATGAATTCACAGCGCAGTCCTGTGTAAGGACTTGTTGGCCCCCTTTTATGGTACAGATTGATACGCAGCAAGGCGGATAGACACTGAAAAACTTACTACCTCTGCTAGGTTTGCAGAAGGGCAATTTCAGTATCACCATACTTTTCTGATTCTTTTTTCTTCAGCAAATGTGGGCTGTATGGAGTGCCAAAGAAAAGAAGAGCTCAGTTCTGTGCTGCTGTGCTCCTATTTAGGGTCACCGGGCTGGATTCTTTGTGCATTTTTCATGAACTGGTGTGCTTCCACCAGCCTCATGGTCACTGATGGCTAATGGTAGTTTCGCAGTGACTTTGTTGTTCACGCTGGATCGCTTCGGTTTTTCTGCTGTGTAAAGAGATGAGGCAGAAGCCTGTACTACCCATCTGAGTGGGAATGGGCCACGCCGTGCGTGGCGGAACAAAAGCAGTGGACTGAACAAAAGCAGTACTTCAGTTTACTGGGAAAGAAAAAATAGACAGTTAAAAATAAACCATGTGGGTGGCACAATTAACTGCTAATCCATATCCCATGTGGCCAGACGTTGCTAAAGACTGCCATGCAAAATGACGGAGCCTTGCTGCTTTTCTCTTTACTTTTTTTAGATTGAAACTTTGCAAAATAAAATAAAAAACCTGAGGGAGGTGAGAGGTCATCTGAAGAAGAAGCGACCTGAAGAGTGTGATTGTAACAAGATAAGGTATTTCTTGTGCACTTCTGAGTGATTATTTGTAGTGTGCAAATGTAGTTGATTTGTGTCTTCACAGGAGAGAATCCCAGTCTGCGTTTTTAAGCGGCTGCCTACTTAGTACAGCCTTGTACAGTGCTTTCTGGTGGAGCTGGACTGATGCACAAGCACAAGGCCCTTCTTATGCCAGGCAGGAGTTTAATTGCCTCTGTGTCAAGTGGTGACGATGTAAGAGGACGTGTGACACGGTTTATAAACCAGTTAGTTATGCTCTTGTACTGCTATTAGATACCACAGATTAATATTATAAGCTGCAGGCTTGTTTCTGAAAACTTGCTTTCCACAAGGGCAAAGTGTCAGCGTGGTGCAGCGTTAAACAAATCTGTTCTAAAAAGAATAGTGGGTAAAGCATATGGAATAACAGGGTAAGGAGATGGGAGGATTTCTTCCCATTCAGTTTCTTCAAGGCTGGATGTATTCTCTCCTGGGCCGCGATCACTGTGATGTTTAGCAGCTGTGCCAGCTGGGGGAAGCAGGGATGCAACAGTTGGTGCAGAGTAACCAGACTTTTGTAACCACCACTGACTTAGTGCTCCAGGTCATTTTTTTTTCCCTAGTGCAGATGGTTTGTGAATTTAAGTGCAACAGGTAATACTAAAATAGTGATTGTGCATTAAGGTCGCTGCAGAGTTGCTTTCTCATATAGCCAGATATTTGCAAAATGCCCACAGATTGCATGGGAAGAAGGTTCAAGCACACCTTGATCCTTCTGGGGAGTGAGCAAGCTCTTGCTCTGCAAATAAGCACAGCAGAAAAATCTTTCAAAATCAAATGTTAACCCAAGCAGAAGTCGCCCCTGAGGAAGCTGCACGGAAAGAAACCAGGAGCAGCTTCCTCCTGGTAACAGTGATCACAGAGCAGTCGCTGAGGCTGCTGTGAGCCAGGTGGCAGCAGCGACACGGGCATCACCAAAAGCTACCTCAGTGCACTCATAACCACAGGGCAACCCAGCTTTTGTCGGTGGCTAAAGCAGCTTTACCGAAGTAGCCTCTCTGAGAAGGTGTGGACAACGCTTCTGTGTCTCGGGGGCACAACAGAATGAGATTTTGAGCATAAGACTTAAATCCTTGCAGGTGTAACATACCCTAGTTTACAGGCGCAAGGTACCCAGTGGATTCTGCAACCGAACTTCGGCAACAGATGACTAAAATAGGGAGATCCGTTTCTGGGCTTACACCAACCCACACGTGGAACCCACAGCAAAGGTGTATAAAATGAAATCAGAATCATTTTAAATGGCAAATTCCCCCAAAAGTTTATAGTGTTTTATAACCCACCTCTTTAAAAACTGATGTTAACAACGTGCTTATTTAATATATACTGTAAAGATTAAATTATTTTTATAATGAATGTTTTACAGAAAATGTAAGGAATGTCACATTTTTCAGGCCCAGTGGAGGAAGCACTTGTATTTGTGTGCAGCGTTACTAAGATGAATAATCCCACTGAACTCAATGAAGTTAATCATCTGACTTCTGTTTGTTTGTTTGCAGAATTGCTTTGAATTAGGATTTAGCATTTGGGATTAGTTAATGAAATCCCCAGTGTCTGTGCAAGATAAAAAAAATTGACTGAAGATGGATAGTTCTTTAGCAATCTTATTTTGTAAATATGCTATAAGGATTAAATTTATTAAAGCTCCCAGTAGCATTAATAATTTAAGAGATTTGTTTTGAAGGGAATTTTAGTCTGACAACTAACTGAATTCAGATGTACTGTTTAGAAAATAATATTTATTGAACTTAGTTTGTCACTGCTGATTTGCGTGGGTACTATAATGAACTTCATCAGTCCGAAAATACTGCCATTGACTGAGGCTGTTTTGTCTTTTATTAACTTTGCAAACTACATAGAAAGAAAATTTCTGCAAAATCTTGTAAGATCAGAGCCCAAGCAGTAGAAGCCACCCAGCAAGAACGTGTGTCTGCTTACGCCCTCCCCGTCCCAGAGCTTCTAGCCAGTAACAACAGAGAAAAACACCCCAACCCTACAAAGTACAGCTGGTATTTAAATTCTTTCATTCAGGAGGAAGATGACAGGAAGGGGGTATATGCTTTTATCTTATCATCTGAACAAATTAGTGAATATTCAGTTGAAGAAATATTGTAATTGAATTATGTCTGTTCGTTGTATCTGCCCCATGAAAATTGCAGCTGGAATAGTCTGTGGCTAAATATTGCGATACAGGGTTAGAGCAGCAGATGTCACTGTACAGGAGTGAGCTGAGGAAAAACTTGCCAGGCTGCTTTGTATTCGCTCCAGAAGGAATGAATAAATTGAAGGGAGAAATGACACTGGATTAAAGCTGCTCTGAATCCAGTATGAAGGCGTGGTATGAACAGGAGCAATTGTCTTTCTGTTGTTCATCAACAATGCTGGTTTTATTTTCTAGTTACCATTCAAAACACAAGAGCAAACTGAGGCACAAGGGATCCAGTCTTCATCCTTTCAAGTAAGTGAAGGCCTGTTCCTTTGCAAGAGGAAATGCAAAGACGGCAGCATTTGGTTCATGCACACCAGTTACAAACTAAGCAAAAGTAGCAGTAGTTCATTGCTCCTGTACTGAAAAGAACAAACACACAGACACCTGGGCAAGGGACCAAGCCCATGTGAAATGCTTGTCAATTACAGAGGAGGTTCCTGGTTTGGGAAATGTCACATCACAGGCTTCAGCCAAGCCTATAAGCCCCTCTGGCTTTTTTATTTATTTTTTTCTTCAGTGACACTGAATTGCAAAGAGTTATAGCCAGAGACATCTGGAAGAGAAGCCATTTAATTAAAAAAATACCAGTTATTTCTTTCCCTCAAAGCAGCTTATTTTATTAGCTGCTTAATTTTTTTTAGGTGTGTTCAAGTATAACAGAGTCTGCATGACCCTGCTGTTTCCTGTGTGCAGGAAAGCCCTACAGGAGAAGGACAGGCTCTGGCTGCTTCGAGAGCAAAGACGGAAGAAGAAGCTGCGCAAACTGCTGAAGAGAATCAAAAATAATGACACGTGCAGCATGCCTGGTCTGACCTGCTTCACCCACGACAACCAGCACTGGCAAACGGCTCCCCTGTGGACACGTAAGGATGCTTTAAGTAAGGGGTAGGCGGGTTAGAGGCTAGGCTGGGTCCTGGAAGTTACCGGTGTCACTGGTTGTGATGGTAGGGTTAGTTACGCAGCCTTCCTCCTGCTAAATAGGCTGTTTCAGCGTTGGCATTATCCTTGCACAAAAGGCAAGGAAGTGAAACCCAAACCCTACAGATCCTGTGTACAGTGCAGCTATGTGTCGCATCTCACATCTGGAATGTTTCCCAACCACAGAAGACAGGGAAAGGCACTAGCCAAGATGTTGCTTCAGCTAGCCATGCCGTGTGGTTAGGTACGCGTGGTTAGGTATGTGTGGTTAGGTATAGCAGCTGATGCTGGCAGGCATTCTGGGCTTTAGAGCTCAGGAGTCAGACAGTAGCTATGTCTATGAATAAAGTAACACCGTAACCAAGAAGTAATAACCAGTGCCTAAAGAAGGCAGCGCGGAGCTCACATCTTTGTAACTCTTAATTTGCAGTGGGCCCTTTCTGTGCCTGCACCAGTGCCAACAACAACACATACTGGTGTTTGAGGACAATCAACGAGACCCACAACTTCCTGTTTTGTGAATTTGCTACTGGATTCTTGGAGTATTTCGATCTCAATACCGATCCGTACCAGGTACCTGATCATAGAACTGCTCTAGAAGTGCATCGTTGTTCCTCATTGAGGACAAAGTGAAGGTGCGCAGTATTGGTGCAGGATGTAGATAAGGCCGGAATCATGGAATGTGGTCTGATTTGGCTTCTTTCCTGGTACAAATAAACCATGTGTATTCCAGATATGACAGTTACCAAACTACAGAGCAATAGTTACTAATAAGACCCCCTGTTTATTGCAGCTAATTAATGCAGTGAATACACTCGATAGAGACGTTCTCAATCAACTGCACGTCCAGCTGATGGAACTAAGAAGCTGCAAAGGGTATAAACAATGCAATCCGAGAACTAGGAACATGGATCTGGGTAAGTGCCTCTCCTATTGCACTCAGAAACTCCCCAGAGGAAATGGGGCTCACTCTTACCAGTATGGAACTTGTATCAGTCAAAAGGGGTGTAGTATTTATTTGTACTGGTGATGCCCTGCTGAGGCTGGTGGCTGCACGCTCAAATCTTTGTATTTGTTCCATTTGTGTCATGTTATGGAACATTAGTTCCAGAAATGAGGAGTGTAGCGAGGAGTACTGCTGAGATTCCCCTACCTGTGTTACTGCGAGGCGGCTGGGAGAGAACAGCACAGCTAAGAAGGGCTGCATTATGCTACCAAAAGATGGGCACTTGTAACTGTGGAGTTAAATTCCAAACAGCAAAATGTGCCTTTACTCTTGTTCTAAGTTGGGTTTATTCTTTCTTATCCCTTAAATTTGCTTTGGGTCTACTCAATGGATCTGCTTTTTCTACTGCTTGTGATCTTTTAATTTTTTTTTAATGTTTGATAGCAAACTGAAAGGTACAGTTACTTGTATTTCCTCTTTTTAAATTGCATTTCTTATACCCCTTAGTACAATTAAGTTGACATAAGAAATGCTATTTAAAAAAAGATCATAGCCTTCAAGCCTAGAGCTTGAAGACCCCCACCCCAAAAATGTTGTTACCTACCTGAGTCCACCAAAGCCCAAAATATGACTTTGCATCCTAGTACATGCACCACACATTTTGAAATCAAAAGGTTCTGTATATTTAAATACACCACTGAAGGACATCTATAGAAAAGTTTGAGACGTATCTATCCCAATTTACAACCAATTTTACCTAGAATAAGGGATTAAGTATGAAAATCACAGCTCCAGTTCACGCGTGTGGCGATACACATTCAGCTGTTAACGTTCTTAGGTCTTTTTTAAATTGTGCCTTACCTGATACCTCATTCCGCTGCAGGCAGTGGTTAGTAACATTGTTCGTTTTTCCTCATCTAGGACTTAAAGATGGAAGCTACGAGCAGTACAGGTACCTTTTTTAAAAACAGTTAAATTATTATTCTTAAGTGTTACCTTCCTGCTAAGGGAGTGGGGGATTGGGAGCCACATGGACAGACGCTGCCTGGAATGGCGTTTGCAAGATCTTTCCATGCCATTACTTGGAAACACTGGAGCTATTTTTATTTCAATGTTACAGCATGTTCTAATCTTTTAGTCAAAATTCAGGCTAAACTCTCCTCCTTCCTCATCTTTCAGACTGTAGTGCTGGTGGGTTTCTTGGTGATGGTTAACTTTTTTCTCCTTTTGCTGCTTGAAAATTAGGCAGTTTCAGCGTCGAAAGTGGCCAGATGTGAAGAGACCATCATCTGCCAAGTCACTGTGAGTTGGGAGCAGTTCACAAAAAGCACTAAGCTTTTACTGAGCTTTCTTTCCTTCGCTTCTCTTCTTGCATGCAGCACCTTTTTTAACATCATCATCGATTCTGACGGAATGCCTAAGTGGGAAGTCCTCTACATTATGCGAGAAATATGATACTGCCGTGATTACAGCCAGCCACTGCTGGACAGAACCTCTTGCTCCAGGTTTTCTGGGAATCTAGGAGCATGAAGGTCAAGGCAGTTTCAAACTTGAGCAAAGGTGGATGCCCACTTGAAGAAACCAATTGTGATTAACTGCCATTAAAAGTTAGAGACAATCATATTGGTTTTGTCTAAACTGAAACTTGTAGCAGCTGCCTAGTGCCTCTCACTCCATCCAGAAAGAACAAAACTGACCGTAGTTTCTCAGAGTAGAGAGACTATCGTGTATTTTCTTGCTACTTATCCAACCACAGCCTCATGTGCTGTGAGCAAAAAAAGCAAGCTAGAACAGCAAGTAGACTACTGCAAAACAGATCTGGACATTTTGTTTTATCTAAGATTGCTTTTTGCTTACCGAACTGCCCTTTAAAACTTGAAGACGATATTCAGTTCTCAACAACTTGCCAGAGCCCAAAGATGAGATACAAATTTAAAGATATGAGAATAGTTACCTTTGCCGTGTCAGCCACTGTCTCACTGCCTCCCCTTAAACAGAGGGTCGAGGCTCATTAAAAATCCTACGGTGCTCTCAAATTGCACAGTGAAAAAATACGTGAGTCCCGTAACAGGCAGGGTCCAGCATTCTCAGCTCCCCCCAGAGGATCTGCTCATTTAATGGTAGTATTTGACCAGCTTTAGAACCAAACTAAAGCTAGAATTAATGAGCTACAAGTTTTGTACAGGTTGAAGTTTCAAACACAGGTATCTCTCAGAAACAACCCAGCTGCTATATATATTTGTAGGTGGTCCACAGCGTTTCAGTTGGTTTTCCCTGCATGGAACCATTAAAAATGTATTTCTGCCTGATTCCTGCTAGAATGTTATACACTAAACCGTGTTTGTTTTATTTTGAAGAGGACAACTGTGGGAAGGATGGGAGGGCTAACCTCCACCAACCACTGCACCTCCATGAGGACAGAAACTGGCCAGAACTTGAACCCCTGTACAGACTAAAACACGTATGACTTCAGAAAGAATTGTAATATTAGCCTGCAGGACTGGATAAACTCTGAGGCTGAAATAGATAGAATGTTTGCACTGGTGAGTGAATTAAATAGCAGCAGTGAAATTGGGGGAAAGGCTGTCAGAAATACAGGTCTCTGACATCCACTGTTGTACCCGCTTTTGCTTTGGATTATACCTCACCTGCTTCACAAGGCGTTTTACTTCAAGATGACACCACTAACACAGACCCAGGGACTGGCGGAGGAGGAAACGCAGCCGTAGCCCAGAGAGGATCCCCAGCCCCAGCAGGCAAAGCGTACACACAGACAGCAGAAGGAAACTTAAATCTTCTTCCAGTTCAACTTCAGATGCCACGGGAAAAAATTTCAAAGCCAAGTATAACTCTAAAGCAAGACTGAGAAAAGACGGACACTTTTGCTTCTAACTGGGGTAAAGGTAATGGTGGAAAAGAACTTTTAAGAGATTGAGGAACTGAAGCACGAGCAGCATTGAATATTCTCAACTCCATCATATCCCTCAAGTTTCCTCTGAGGATACATTTTAGTTCCACATGTATTTGTCCATCCATTTGACACCTCTAGGAAAATTAGAGAAAATCTTGACTAACAGGACGTCAGATTTTTGGAGGGGTTGTGTAAATATCGATCAATACACTGTTTGAAAATAAATTCCTTCAGGTTGTGAAGAATTTTGTTAATAAAAAGAGTGGAATGCCCACACACCATTTCTCAAAATGTTACTTAATGTTGCATAGTACATTTCAGAATTTATCCATTTTTAAAAGTACTAAAAATTTTCAGTAAATGTACATCTTAAATTTTAATGAAATCAGATTTGTATGAAGCTTTTTTATGTGGTAATATTATATTGTATGTTCAAAACCAAAACAGTTCCTTTGAGACAGCAGTATTTGCTTACTAGTGTAACTTTTACATTTATTTTTAAAAAGGCAGCTCCAAGAAATTCAATATTTGTAGCCAGTAAAGAATAATCTAATTATAGTTCAGTCTACAAAAAGGCAGATGTTTGGAATGACAGTTACTGTTTAAAGGCTTTTAAAGGGAAAAACCTCATCATTTCACTAAGGAAGCACAGTGTACAGAGCCGATTTGAGTATTTTCATAAAGACATTATTCAGTACATTGTAGTACAGGCGCTAGCAGTGGTACTTGTATTTAGAATTTTTTCACGTTAATCTGCTCCCTGTTTGAAAGGCAGATGCAGGAGGGAGCCCCCGTGAGAGACTCCACCATCTGTGGCCTTCACTCCTAACTAAGAGGTACTCTTCCTCAGAACAAAAACTGAACTTGCACTTCTAGAAACACCATGGGAAAGTACATCACAGAACTTTGATACCCTTCCTGGTTTTGCATGTTAGGAAATGCAAGGAGTTACTTCTCAAGGGATATAGGTCTCTGGTAGCACCCCCCATACTTGAGAAATATACCTGAGCTTCCTCTGCTTTAGCAATGGAGGGAAAAAGTGGCAGTGGGGGCTTGCCTTGGATGTGCTGTGTAGTAAAACCAGGCTTGAGCTTGTATCACACATGAGTAAGTCAAATACAATTCCCAAAATTTTCTTCCAAGTTTTTTTAAAGTAATACATGATTGTCTACCTTAATCGAGCCACAGAGTTCGTTTATAACCTGTTACAGATGCCATGCATTATGAAAGAAACATCTGCTAGATGATGAGATATGGATCAATACAAATAAGTTAAAAATACTAAATTTCAACCTCACTGATAGAAACACATTTTTGCTGCTTTCCAGAGGTGTTAGCTGCCTACCCTTCCCGAAAAGAACACAGAAAGAATACCAGGTTAGATTAAAAAAATTTGCACTTACCCTTGTTTTGTGTTCGGCCTATATATAGTGTCTGACAGGGCGAGGGCGCGACTATCAGAATCCTGCGTGACCAGTGGTTCTGCTGCGGCTGCACAGCCGTGAGCGGCCAGCGTGGCCCTTCACCCAAACCCCTGGGCTGCGGGATTTGCATGTGAGACATGAAGCAGCTGGTACTTATCAACAGCAGGTTGTTGCCATGTTATGGGGAAAGCTCCCACCTCTTTTCCTTTCAGCTCTGCTGAAGACGCCACTGAAGTTGCAAAAGACAAATTCCCCTCACTCTCAGTGCAGCTTCAGTTGCTAAATGGGTGTCAGAGGCGGAAGGCCTGTTGTTTGTGAAGGCCCCTCACTTTTACAGCCAACTAAGAAAAAAATTCAATCATTGGGTATACATAGCTTTCCTCAGTAACAGCACCGTCTTTTCTCTGACCTTGTCAGGATACAGTTATCAGCCTTAAAGGATCGGACAGCTAATAGACTCTGTCACCAAATTCTGATTTTAAATAGAAACCTTTATTTACATTATTATTAACATCCAAACACAAAAATCAGAAGAGCAGTAATACCTTACAACCAACTCTTTTATAAATCAGTCCCCATGATTTTTCTGTTCTGCGACAAAGATACAGATATTTCAAGCAATACTTAATGTAAACTAAACTTAAATGCAATTCTCAATACTGTATGCCTTCTCCTGAGAATTTTTTAAAATATTGCTCTCAGAATTACATGGTTTCATACTTGCTGTATCATTCTGTCACCTGGTAGTCTGCACATAAATTCTAAAATAAAACATGTGCTAATTGGTACAACATTCAAATAGTTTGTCTTATGACTGAAAAAATGGTCCTGATTTTCTAACTTTAAAAGCAGTATTTTAGGCCAAGATTGGAAAAAATACTACATATGAATTTTATAAAAACGTGGTTTCTGTGATCAAAAGAGTAACAGAGACACGTAGCAAAACGACACTCATTATGCAGCAGTGATCAGAGGTGGTTGTACTCACTAATTGTTCTCTTCCTGGTGAAAAATGTTACACAGGTTGTCTTTTTTAAAAACATTCACAAAAATCTGCTGCTGGAGAAGGAAAACAGAATTGCTGGAGATGTTACGAGTCAGCAGATTTCAAGGTCAGTTTTACTTACTGCAGCAGGTAAGATTTTCAAACTAGATGTAGTATTTAGGATCAGCGCTGCCAAGAAAGATGTCATCAACGTCACCAATGCATTTTAAAAATTACCCCCTCCTTAATCAAGTTTAAATTAAAATCTTTGGATTCAGCAAAAAAGTAGGTACTGGAAAACTGACATTCTAAACACAGATGAGAAAATGACGATCCTGTATAACATCAGTCAGGTACCAGTTATACACAGATGTATAAGCAGAATCACTCATTTAAAAAAAATTAAAAGGGCACAATGTATAAAGTAGTACATGGTCTAAGCTCACCTAATGAAAGCGATCAGGGTTTGCAGTTTCCATCAATATAATGAACAACTACAAAATGTAAAGATTGTTCTACTCTGATTTGATATAAAAAGCAAGGGATTTTTGCCTTTCAACTTCAGTAGGCAGCACTTACTTTCTCAACAAATAGATATGTTCTAAGAAATAAAAAAGATGATAAAAGTTCCTTAGGCTTTTAAAAGTTTTGCATTAAAAAACACACATGAATTGGACTGAAGGTTTCAAATAAACACGATCACCTAGTCTGTGTACTCAGTACTAATGGCAGCGCCAGGGTTGCATAAAGTAGATCGACTGAATCTACATTCCCTTTCAAACACAACTGGCTGTATGCTAAGGATAAACTTTTTGAGAACACTTCTAGTTAAAGTTATTTCTATTAAAATGGAAGATCACTGAATATTCTGAACAGTAAAACCCCCTCTTGCTGACAGTACCAAGAAGAAGCAATCAAGAACACAGATTATTTTTTTTCTTTACTCACTTGGGAGAAGTCAAGTTTTCCATTACACAGTGAACAACAGAACAAAAGCACCACACATCTTAAACATTTCTGGGTTGTCCCTTATGGAAGTTGAGAGGTTTGACTCCTGTAACTGCCTGAAACTGGAAAAACTGCAAAGGGATCTTCATTTCAAGGAACCAAAATAGAGGGGCGGGGGGGNATAATATGAATAAATTTGTAACCAGGCTTAAATACTGATATGAGAGAAACCTGCTTAGAAAATACATTCATTACTATTAGAACAATCCAATGAGGTGCAGACGTTTGGTTAAAAGTGTGGCTTAATATCCTTAAAGGTTTATGGATGTCATGTAACAACAAACATTTTGTGACGGACAAACTTCTTTGAAGAACATTTAGAGTTAAAATTGACCAGAAAAGACACAATCCAGATTCATCAACTGAAAAGGCAACAACATATTAGAGAAAGACAGGACAGTCGTGACAAGTCATAACATCTTACAATGCAGAGCCTTTCTGTCAAATTATGTAAAAAAGAAATGTAACAAAGTGCTCGCAGGTGGAGAAAGCATTTAACAACTGGTCTTTTATAAAAAGCTATGCGATTAAGATGTAAAAATAAATGAAGTGTTGAAGACCAAAGAAGAGAAAGATGTGGGCCAAAGTCACCCAGCTTCAAAGTCATTAAATTTAATTAAAAAAAAAAATTCTATTTGGACCTCAACTACACTGAGTTTACAGAAGTCAATTTGTTAAATATTTAGCTTCACAAACTCTGCAAAAATGAGTTAGTGACCTACAAAAGTCATATATATAATACATTATCTTAAAGATCATATTTACAAAATTCACAAAAAAGACTGCAAAATTCTGAATCGGACTGCAGTGCCTTGCCTTGAGTTTTTTTGAAGTTATTTTCAAAAAAGATGAAAGATTATTGCTCTAATTTCCACACACAGAAAACATTACATTATGCAGTCTTTTCAAATAATTCTTAAGAGATTGTGTCTGAGAAGGAACATGAGTACACCCTACCTTCATATTAAGTCCTTATCAAAGATATTGCATTAATCCATTATATAGTCTTTTATAAAGTGCACTCAGCTGCACATCAATATGTAAATATTAGTCACAATTGTGTTTAAATAATTTAAATTTATTATCCTCTCTTTTTACCCCTTGGCTTCAATGGACAGGATTTTGGACAGGTATGTGCCAGTTCATTTTGCACTGCTACTTCGCTTGGGAAATCCTGACTCTTGGGGGTAAGAGATTAAAAGCAGCATTTATATTCAGGTATTAATATAAAATAGTCAAGGCTAGGAACTACATTCTCTGTCAGATATTCTTACTAGAGAAATCGGAAAATTCTTATCACCGTGACTTCTCCAGGCACTTTTGTCTGCCTGTAGTAAAGGGCTTTGGATAGCTACAGTAAACAGATGAGGTACCCCAGGAGCCTGCCCATCATATCTACTCGCATGCCATCGCCAAGTTCACATTTCTAGAGGCAGAGCGCCAAAAATATTTATGACCTTTTTTGTACACCACAATATACAGTAATACAGCGACTGCTTCTACTAAAATGTTTTTTTGTTGCGTTTTTGTTGTTTGTTTTTCCCTCTGACTGAAGTAACTTAGGACATCATGGTGATGAACAGGAAAAATCACTTATTTCTGTAAGGCCAGTACTAGTTGCTGTGAAGAATGCGTAGCTTTCCTTTGTAATACTAGTGCATCATTAATACAGCGCATTCTTGTTTGAAGGTATGGTTCTAGGTGTCAGCAGTATTTCTGTTAAAGAAAAGAAGAAATAATCATCAGAGAAAATAAAAAAGACCTTTGCTGAAAAAACTGGTCTACGTACTGCATTTTGAAGAGGAAAGTACTGACAGTCAGCTTCTAAGCAGAACAGCATTTTAGTGCTCCGCTTTGAAGATAAATTTGCAGAAAAGAAATGCTGTCCCAGAATTTCTTAAACGTGTTCTTTGGGTATGTTCACTGTATGACACATGGGTTTGGAAAAATCTGACATTTCACCTTCATTTTCCCCTCTTTATAAAGGGTACTTGTCATACCAAAGTCCTCCGATACCTTACTTATCCCCCAGAAGTTCTCACATTCTTTTGGCTGCTTCCTTAGCTACCTTAGACAAAATTTTATGAGGCACTTTCTACCTGAATAGATTTAGCTTATCTCAGTATTACATTGCTCATCCCTTGGCGTTTTCTGGAAAGACTACCGCAAAAATATACTCTGTATTCCAGCCTTTGCAGTGCCTGTTACTAGCTCATTTTTCCCTCAAATAAGGGAATTTCCATAGTTCCTTGCTATACATACACAGGCTATTGTACAGTATTATTAAGGTTAAGTATCATCATCAGCTTCTGCCAGAAAGAGGATACTGTGCTACCAGGATTCTTGGTCTGACTCATGAGAGCTATTATTTATAATCTTTTACATCTGCTGAAGATACTTTTCACAATCTCCGTGTCTTGGTGTCTGGGGTTTCTCCAGGCTCAGAAGTATTTAAGCATCCTTTGTGCAGTTTAAACTTTGATCCTACCTATGATACTTCAAAGTCAACAGCTAATCACAGCGTAGAGCTTGGGCCCATCAAGGATTTGACTTAAACATCATCAAAAATAAGGCATCTCTTGGGACATACAAACAGTAGGTCCACAGACGTAAATGTAACAGGATAACTGAGAACAGATTGTGCCAGAGGAATGGCTTGAAGCAAATTGTACTCAATGGGAAAAGAGTCAACAGATCTTTTAATCAAATTTTATGTACAACTTACCTGGTCTGGACCCATCGGCATCCCTGACATAGGCATGGTATTAATGTTCATCTGTCCAATATGGCCACTGCTGCCATTCATGTGCATCATACTGTACGCTGCTGGATTACCCTGATGGCTGAACTGCTGCTGGGGGAAAGAACTGAAGCACAAAAGGACAAAAAAAATTACCTTCCAAGAAGTTTGGAAAGAGACCTGGGAGTCCTGGTGGACAACAGGATGGCCATGAGCCAGCGATGTGCCCTTGTGGCCAAGAAGGCCAATGGCATCCTGGGGGGCATNTTTACACATTGATATATTGCCTTCCCTGCATCAGCTGTCAACACCTGGAAGATAAAACTATTTTGACATTTACTTGTTTCTACACAGTATCTGTTTAATGTAGAAACAGAAATTTTCCTCCCAAAAGGACTTGAATTTTTAGATATGCCCAGAAGTACGTGTATGCATTTCGTATTGTAACCTTTTTGGAGGCATCTATTAGGGCTGTATTCTCCATTGTAGTAATATTCTGAATTTCTGTATTTCCCCCAAGTTATTCTTTCAATATTCAAAGACCAAATGTTGCTTCTAGTTACAAAGATTGCAGAGGTCCAATATGAATAACTGGAGCTAAGCATCAGATACATTTAATCAGTCTACTTCCTCAACCAGAGCAGGATTAAGGACAACACAGACACTAGAGATATAATTCTTTTCCCCTTTTCTAAATCCTTCTGCTACAAGCTATTTAACATAGCCCCACTTCCAAGAAAATGAAAGACCATTTTTGACCTATAGGTTACAACTGCAAAGTTCACCTGCTCCTCGCCATGCTTCCCGAAGGCCAGCCCTTCATCTCAGGGGACTGGTACATTGCTGCTGTCTGAGGATGCTGCATCATAGGATTCTGGGAGGCTCCAATTCTTGAGGACATCATTGGGTTGGGAGGGCTTGATACTCTGCTAAATGCAGGATCTGGTTGTTGGCTTATTCCTTAAAAGTGAAAGGACAGACAATATTTCAGTTATTGCCACCCAGTATTTTTAGTTTATCTTCTTGCAGTGATGGGAAGGGGAAAAAGTCATCCCTTTTTGTAGTAGCATTTTTGATCTTTCAGAATGATTGGCATTTAGGTAGTTTAAATAAATGAAGAAAGGGAAAAAAAAACAGACAAGAAAAAAGTTAGTACTAGTACCATAATTAGGTGGATAGGGGAATTGCTGTGGAGGAACTTGAGCCATTGGAGGGCCTGTCAAAGCACTATCCATGCTTCCTGAGGCAGTCACATTTGGTGGTGGACTGAAGGCCTGAGGTTGCTGTTGCTGCTGCATCATCATTGCCATCCTCTGTTGTCTAAAATGATGACTTATTAGCTCCCTGTTACGTTGAGCCACCATTTGAGCATTAAGAAAACCTTGCTGCTATCCCCCAAAGAAAAGAAAAATCGTATTAGAAAACACTTTAACAAATTAAATCATATCAGAGTCAATCGAACCACCTACACTCTAAGACCCAGCATATCCATTACCCAAACGAAAGCTAAGAAAACCCACAGCCAGTACAGAAATCATCAAAGTATCAGACAAAGGCTTTCATTAAGTTGTTATTAGTGCTAAACAAACAATTAAGTAGATTATCTATCACATCCTACATGGAAAAGACTGCCAGCACACTGTATTGACAGCATGATCTAATGAACAAATCCCTCTGAAATCTCATGAACGAGAGTTAAAAAAAACCCACCTTTTTTTAAAATTGTACAGGGGAAAAAAACAAAACAAAAAGGAATGCTGTGGGACCATGAAAGAAGGTCTAAATTCTAAGCAGACATGTAAAAGATGTGTCTAAAAATGACTGTTTCAGGTGGCTAGTGTAATAATTACTTACCTGTGACCCCACCTGTGGCTGCATAACTGGTCTCATCACTGAGGTATTGCCACTAACTGGATTTTCCATTTTCATTTCAAGCGCTTGACGGGTCTGATTCATAAACTTGGAATAAGACATTTTAGCACTATTAGCTTGAAAATACCAGTATCTGTATAAAGTAATGGTAGCTCCTCCAAAAAACATTCTTTACAAACCTCTCGAATCATACAGTGCAATGGTGATTTTTGCCTTTTTTGATGTACCTGAAGTACCAAACTGTTCAGTTAAGCGGCCCAGACACACACAAAAAGAAAACCCCTCCAAACAGTGTACAACTAACTGGCTTTTTTTTTTTCCCCCCTTCCCTCGAAATTAGCACTTTTTAAGAATAAATATATAGCAGACTATTTGTTCCAAATCCTGGTTTTGTCAGGAAGGTATAACCACTAGCTTTACTTAAAATCATATAATTCTGTTTCCCTACCTCTCCATCACAAAACCCCAAAGCCATACAGACAGAATTAGTGCTACAGAACAACCAAGAGTGAAGACAGTATTTCCTAAGGTCCATGTCACACAGCACTATCTCCGTTTTCCGAGTTTCGTTTGTACATTGTATTTGATACCAGGACTGCACTTTCACAGTGATGAAATCATAGGGCAGTTTTTCAAGCAGTGCTTTCAACCCGGGGTTAAGATCTATGTGGCTGTATCTACTCTCTCACACTTCACCCTAAGAAAATATCTAAAATGACATCAAATCAATAAACGGGAAAGGCCAAATGATTAGTTAGAAAACATAGTGAAAAAGAAGTAACATTTGATTTACAGGAGAAATGCAGCTGCCTGTTTAATGCTATCAGTGAGATTCAGAAAAAATACTAAATGGATAGAGAGATCATCCAGAGCTATGTCATACAAGAGTTTTGTTTTAGGTAGCAATAATGTTATGCACTGCAGGAACCGATCCAATATGTAGCTAAGGAGGCTGATGAAGAAGAAATCCTTGTCCTAATAAAGGTTCTTTCACTCCTACAGCCATTAGGCACTTCGTGTGAAAAGCACTGTCAAAATGAAAGATTTGTCCTCTCAATCATCTGCTGTAATGTCAATTTTCACATTTGTGAGGCAACACAATTCAGTATGCACCTTACTCCGTTCTGAAACAAGAAAGAAGCATAAACTCAGGAGCAAAAGATTACCTGCTGCCCCTGAAGCCTCTGCTGGAGCTGCATGCGGAGCTGCTTTGGTGTATTGGTTCGAGGTCTCATCACATTTGCTCTAGGATGCATACTTTGAAGTGGAAAATTGCTCTGTTGGCTCATCTGATTCATCACTGAATTAAAGGTTGGCTGTTGTCCCTGAATGTTACTAAAACTTCCTGGCATTGCTGCCCCTTGCCCTTGATAAGGCTGACCATATAATGAAGACTTCTGGTCAATCATAACTGAAGATTCCTGACCTTGAAATGAATCTTGTTTGGGTTCCAAAGCTTGTCCCTTCAACAGACACAAAAGTGTTTTCACTAGCAGTATATTCTTTAAGTAGGAATTCCAAAAGAAACAATAAAGCTAACACACCATACAACAACTAATAGCTTCTTGGGTAGAACAGAGCATGGACAGATTACTATTAGTTTTGTCTCCATACAAACAAAATAGCAAAAGTTTTTATTAATAATAATTTTTTAAATGGGTTCTGATGAACAATGCTTACATACGCAGACCAGTATCATTATTCAAGCCTTTCTGCACTTTTGAACTCCTATTTGTACAAATGACAGCTTGATTTTGTGGATTTTACCAAGATTCAAATTATTCATAGAATTTCTTTTTCCTCTTTGCTACCCATGCGAATTCAAGCTGGAACTGGAGGAGATAGAAGCGTCCTATTCACTAACATGTCTCTGCCACTCAAATATTTCACAAGCCAAGCTCAGTTAACAATAGTTTACTAAAGAAACCAAACACAATTCACTGCTTATAGAATTATAATGATTTACACCCAAAAAACCACCAAGACTATATACCAAGGCATATTGCAATCAACTTCAATAAGAAGATGCCATTTTATGTTTTTGTAATGCACAAGAAATTTAAACAATATTGAGCTTCTCCAATTAAAATCACTACTCAATGTAGGTGCTTCCAAAGGCAGATTTCAGCAAATGAAGACAAGAAAGGGAAGAGACAGAGGGAGTGAGGAAGCCCTCTTCACTTTCTTTTCAAGTTACAAAATAACACAGGTTTTTTGAAAAATAAATGGAGAAAATCTCCGTTTACTTACTTGGTTTACAAGATCAGGAATTCCTAATGCTCTGTCAATTTCTTCCAGACCTGTGACATCCGTATTACTCAGCAAAGTGTGCAGCTGATCCAACAGTGCCCTTTCATCATTCTGGCCTTCCATATTTGGTGCCGGACACAAGAGGTCATCCAAAGAGTTTCTAACTAATTGTCTATAAATAGAAAAACATTACAACCATTATGGACTATAAAGGCATATACACAGGTTTTATATAATATTTTGAACTACAGATGGTTAAGTACTAACATCACCCAGAAGACTGAAGTAAGAATTTAAGTCCCAAATTTAGGTCCTAAAACATCCAGTCAACATGTATCCTTGAACACACATAAATTCCGTTTTCTCGTGGCTTCTGCATGTACCACAGAGACCTAATTTCAGATTTCCCCACCTCTTTTCTCTGTGCCTCCCAGCTCAAGGATTGATCGATTTTGTTATCAGTGCCTTTTGTGGAGCTGGGTTAAAAGATATCCAGTGTCATACTGTCAGCAGAAATGGAAACAGATTCTGACTCCAATCTGTTATCCCTACTGTATATGCTACATTAATTTTTTTCCAGGTCTTAAATTCTTCTGACAAATGACAAACAATTGGATTTAAAGTTATCTTAAAATCTTCCCCAATTCTACCTGTTTTGTGAACCGCGCGATGCTTGCTCCATGGACAGCATGTTGTCAGGCCATGATCCTGGCTGGTTAGATGGTCCTGGCTGTCCATATGGATTCCCCGTCATGCCAATGTTTATCTCATTTGGCCCTGCAAGGGAAAACATTTGTGTGATTTTAAAAACAAAAGGTGTCATCTTGCTCTCCCAGTGGTCACATAAAGATTGTGGATGATCACACAGATTGTCAAGCAGCTTCATGAGCTTTCCATTACCATGTTTTAAAGCTTGCACATACATAAATTCACACTCAAGATAATTTCAGAAATACAACAGACCACAGATTCAAATATAACAGTGATCTAAAGCTGCTACCCTGTTAGAGCAGAATTGCTATTTCTAATCCTCATGCCCCTAAAATAGGAACTTGATAGATATAGCAACTATACCTCCACAAAACCACGAGTTTTCTGGCCAATGAAATATGGTTACTAGCAAATATACATTGTCATAATGACATCAACTACATTTGGTATTTTAAATTCCAAAACAGGCGAAAACCAAAAGAAACAGAAGGTACATAACAACATTTTACTCTTTGGGAACACGGCCTTTCTACCTATTCAGAGACTTACAGCACTACATCGGAAAGTTTATGTCATCCCATTATTTCCCAATATTTGTAGAAATCACCTAGGAATAACAGTTCCTAGGAAGGTAAGCTGAGGAATTCTGACTCAGTTAAGACTGAACAAATTTCTTCCTGGTTTACCCTTATACCCGCATTCACGTTGAAACAGTAAGTCTGTCTATGAGAACTGGAAACAGACAGTTATCATGGTAGCCCTCCATGATAAAGAAAAGGAAAAAAGGAATGCCACTGTCTATTTTGGCCCTTTTTGGCCATGTCAGCATTGGCACATGAGACAGGACAATTTCAGCCCTAGGCTAAATCTTTGTCAGAGATATGGAACAGAAAAAAACCACAGGCTTTAAGACTCTCTTCATCTTTTAGACATGCAGCTTATTTTCTCCCATGCAGACATGAACAGAGAACCTGTATTTGCAATGTGGTTTTATATTAAGTTTGGATACTCCATGTGAGACTTTTGAAATACTTAAGGAAAAAACTTTAAAAAGCCTTGATTACCAAGAAGTGAACAGCAAAAAAATCCATCTATAACAAGTACAATGAATTAAATTAATCAGAATACTGGTTACCTTCAAATATAATGATAGATAGCGTTTCATTCCTGGAATTTATCAGAGAAATACTGCACTAAAGAAATACACAGAAATTATCCCCAAAAAACCCGGAGACTCAGCATGAATTATCTGTGCAGGAAGCACACAGATATCACCAGAAGAAAACAAATGGAACACAAAATAGCCATTACATGTCCCAGTCAGTGAACAGTAACAGTCTTTACTTCAAAAAGCCTTTGGACGAAAAGTTAGTATTCTACCGAAACCGAGAAGATTCTGATGATGAACGCTGAGAAACTCACTGAGAAACTAGTGAGATTGTGCTACGCAGGACAATAAAAGGTAAAGAACTTACTCATGTGAATCATTTGCTGTTGTAGCATTGGTCTTGTCCCAGGTATGCTATTGGAACGAACGGGCAGCCCGGACATGGAGCCACCCACCGAGGGTCTGGGGAGGGACGCACTAAACTCTGGTCCTGGTCTCAACATCGAAGCAGAACTCGTAGGTTCCAATCTGTTCACCTTTGAGTTTGGCAAACCCCACTCTCCTGACTGATGTTGATTCATTGCTACGTTTCTGTTGGGAGCGCCTGCTATAATGAAGAGCAGAAAATACAGTAACTTTTAATCTACAATACATTACATATTTAGGTCTTAGTATTGTTTTCAGGGGGGGTTGTTTTGTTTTGTTTTTCCAACAGGGCCACCTGCCAATGACAGAGCAATTCACTGAACTCCTACAAAAGCATCTAAAGCTTACCAAGCCTAGTTCTAAATCATCAAATGACTATATCGATCTAAATATATTTTAAAATATTAATGACTGACTGCCATCGTGACCTGTTCTTGCTTCTATATATCAAAAACATGAAATTCAAAACTTGAAATAGTAAAAAATAATTTAACTACTAAACAAAAGTAAAGTACTGGTAATAATACACAGATGGTAAATAGTTATGTTCTTATAGCATAAGAACATTTTTCTATATAAAAACTACAGAGTATCTACATGCTGATGGTAAAATTAATACTCTTTAACACTAAGGTTTCTTCTAACCAAAATGCATATTATAATCTTGCAACATTTTTTACTTAACAGCTTTTTTGTTTACAATGAGATCTATTTGTACACAATCAACAAACCTAGATTAGCTCCAAAATTTTCCTGGCTTTCAATCATTCTTGGACTTCCACCCATCAAGTTTTGCTTTTGTAACATGGAGAATGCATTGACATTCCTCACTGGAGCACTTGAGCCCACAGGGCTGTCTAAAGACATGGCTCTGGTGAAAGGTGGGCGAGTAGTCGGCACGGACTGGGGACTCCTCACACCTGTTGAAGAATTAAAAGATGCATGCAACTGTATGTTTTAAATAGAAAGTACCAAAAACCAAGTCTGGTGTATTTATGGGCACATATATTTGACCTTGAACAGGCCAGGAATAATTATTTTGCTTATGTTCTCACTACACTAATCACATTTTGACTCCATAGTTAGAACCTTCTACAGAAAAAGCAAAAGGCGTTTCCCTTTGGCCCTAAACATAAAAAGGTTTATTTTAAGTTCTGTAATGATCCATGTTTTTAACATTTTGAAGCACACTGGTACTACAGACTCCTTGATATATATGAGTGGACTGCCCTTTGGACAACTCTGACATGGACACAGAAACAAGACAAATGGTTCTGAACAAGTTGAATCCAGATACAGCGTGTTCCTGAGCACAGTGTGCTACGTGGACTAATTAACCCAGAAATCACTACACCCCATAGCCAATAGTGTCAGTGGCCTTACGTGTTCTTGTACCTGTTTCTACATTTTTCATGATAGGCGTTTCACCTCCTTAGGTTGCCCTATATAATCAACATTAAAAAAGGAAGTGACAACTGGTCTATTAGCAAGGTTATCTTTCCCTCCTACTCAGCTTCCTACTAACGAAGAACAACCCTTTCAATGTCAAGGAGGCAAACTGATCAGAATTTGCAGGCCACAAGATGTTTTCACATAGAGTAAATGGAAAGTCAAAAGCTTGTCACCAATTCTGTATTATTTCTCTAGTCATCTGTAAAGAACAAAAAATCCCAATTTTAATTTACAACTCACAAAACATTTTCCCTGATGTCTTGTCTCTGAGCGATATATATTAGACAAACCCATGAGAAACTGTAAAATAAGGAACTGAAGTTCATATTATTCATTGTGTATATAGCAGAGGAGTGCTGTCAAGACAGCTAATAGTTTACATGATAGCCTGTGAAAGCATAATTAGCCATTTTGCATTACAATTGTCCTTGAAGATATACGAGATCAAGAAAGTATTCTCTAAGGATTTGAGGATGCATTATATTAACATCAGGTAAGAACACCCTAATTTCAAAACCAATGTTATATTAGATTAAATTCCTTACCCAATAGAGCATTTCCTTGAAATAATGCTTGCTTTGTTCCAAGGTTACTTCCATTTGCAGACATAGCATTATTGTAAAACTCCGAACTAGTCAGATCACCTAGAATTGCATCCAAATTATCCAAGTCTCCACTCATCTGAAAAAGACACAGTACAATAGCAAGGTTATTTACTATCCTATGGCTATCCTTCAGCTTTTATTTAACTCCTCACTAATCTTAAAAGATATAACTGGAAGACAAATGTTTTAGTTCACTGACAGTACCTTGGGCTATCTCTCAATTTCCTAAGAACTTCAGATATCATTTAGCTACATACACAACAACATATGAAAAGTATCCACATATTTTTCTAGTCAATTGAAGTCCTAACCTTCTTTAGAAATTTGTCTTTAAATCAGATACAATTTTAACAGAAAAAGAATCACACTTATAGTGGATACATATCTTCACAAAGCAAACTTCTCTGAACACGTTAATTAGATCTCAGGAGTAAGTACTGAAACTACGCATTGGGTACTATTACACAGTTGCGACTTTTCCATAAGCTGTACTCAAAAAAATGTTACAAGGTGTTTCATTTATAGACAGCCATTAGCTAATATAAAAATTGGGCAGTAATTTTTTATTTACATAGCTATTACTGACTTGGGAAATCCAAGTTCTAAGATATCAACAAGTTTTCAGTAAACTCTGCCATACTGACCAGTATTATTTACTTCGTGGCAGTTCCAAATGTGACTTAGGAATTAAATACAACAGAAATATTATCTACACTTCATAATTTCAAGAACAGCTGTCCCTAACAAGGGTACTGCTGCTTTGAGGAGAGATGTTGGAATTTCGACTCTAGAAAAACTGAAACAAATAAACATACATGTATTTATTTGAATGCTGAACATGCATGTATTTGGAACAACATTTTCCCTCATTTAAGGAAAAAAAAGAGTGTTAAAACCAATGAATGAACTAAAACCAATCTAATATTATTTTAAGTATTATATATTTTTGTGTGTTGTTTATATTTTCAAAACAAAACCATGTTTTACCTTTTGCTATTGTATTGCAAATTACAGAGGCAGTTACAGCTCCGTTTCCTAATAAGCCATAAATATAAGCATGTGCTATGTGAAATAGCAGGTGTTAAAGATCTGATATTAAGGAATAATTTGCAAACATACGCTACCTTAATCATACCATAACTTGGTAACATTAGTCTAGCACTTCAGAGCTGCATATCTGGTTATATATATATTTATCCTGTAGTTCTCTTTGTGCTTTTTCAGTTACAATAAAACTTGAGCGTATAGTTTCACACCACTTGCACAGAACTTTCTTAGAAATGTTTACACACACATACTAAAAAGAGCATTCTATATTTAGCCATCCACTGTAATAAGAAAATATTGGTTTGTTTGCTACTATCATCTTACATTATACTGTACCTCCTCTGATGGTTCTGCTTTTATTTTCATCTCTTTTTCTTGATTAGAAGTAGGAACTGTAGAACTACTGCATTGTCCCATTTTATTATCCACACTTTCTACTTTAGGCTTCAGCTCTTTGGAAAGTGGGTCCTTAACATCATCTTTATCCAACAGATATCTTAGTAAAGCATTGTTTTCCTTCTTCTTTGGGCTCAGTTGTTCCTGTTTGACAGTGCCTTCTCCGCAGGGGGCTGTATTACTAGCATCATGATACGTGTCTTTACCAGTAGCTTCGGCTGTGATCTTGGCTACCTCTGCAGGAGAATTACCATTCTGCAACAATTTATGTAAAATCCTATGCTTCTCTTGCAGGAGCGACCCATGCATGTTGGAGGAGGAGGAGGAGGATACCCCACCAGATGTTGACGAGGAAACTCCCGAAGGACTAGTAACGTTGGTAGAAGATTCTTTACAATTTGAGTCTAAAGGCGAGTTTGATGCTGTAGAATTTCCTCTTTCATCTGAAGAACATGTGAGTAGCTGAAGCAGTTTTTTATGCCCTTTGCTTTCAGATGGTCCTCTCTGACTTTCAGATGCCTCCAGATTTCCCTCTTTACTGTCTTTTTCACTAAGGAGATCTCTGCTGTTTGACTGGCAGATGGAACTTTCCACTTGGTTTTGTTCACAATACAAACCAGAAGGGCTTTTGGAGTCCTGGGTACTCGTTTTACTTTGCTGAGCTACGCTCATGTTTGGGGAATTATCTAATTTTGGACCCGGTGAAGAAAGTGTTGATAAAAGGGAAGTTCCAACACCCTCACTAATGGCTTGCAGAGCACTAAGAGAACTGCTAGAGAAAGTGCTGTTGCCGGTGTTGCTGGCAGAGCCCATTGGAGAGTGCATACCTGTATCACACGACAGAGATCAAACTTATTAGACTACAGTACTGTCTGTATCTACTTTTCCTTTGGATTATGTATGACTGCCACATTGAGTTAATTACTTTAAAATAAAATTTTACCATGAAATTAGGTATACTACATTTAAGTAAAATATATAAGATCATCTAGAAATATTTGAAAGGATGAGAGATGCAATTCAGATAAAAGTATGAAAAGATAGCTTAAAAAAAAAAGAGCTTATAGCGAAAATAAAATACCTGTAACTGGAGAAAACTGGTGTGAACTCATTTTTGGACTTCCTCGATTCCTAGGAGATATCATTAGATTCTGTTGGTTGGAAGCTAAACCAGGACTACCATGTGGTGGGCTACTGATATTTAAGCCATAACTGTTGTTCTGATAAGCAGAGGACTGCATTCCGGGTCCAGAGTTCACTGGCCCCATATTACCAGGGCCTCCATATCGAGTGCTGCTGAGCTGACCCACTGCACTGGGATCTCCCATACCATAGTTCCTGTTCTGCATTGGCATGCCTTGACCAGGTGACATGTTCATAAGACCACCAACAGAATTTGTGTTTCCAGCCACCGGTGTTCTGACGTTTTGCCCAACTGAATTAGGATTTGGCCGATATCCATTTTGTTCTCTGTAAGTTCAACAACATCCCCAGAAACCCCAAGAAAACAAGTTAAAACCTTACTTGGAATCAAGTGCTACAAAGACAGAATAACATTATCAAGTAATTTTCCAAATTTTTTTTCAAAAAGAGCAGTGAGAATTCAAACTTCCACAAAAGCAGAACTCAGCCATGCCACTCATTTATTCATTACAGAAGTGCTTGGCCCTTTAGGTGATTTAAGTTATAAGTACATACACAGTATCACCCCTTCAAAAGCCTTTCATCGACAGTCATTAGTCAGATTTATCAGTTTAAACATCTTCTTCCTTTTACTCCCTTCCTGAGTCAATGCATGACACCATTCTGCTGTGCACACTAATGATGCCCTGAACAATCTCGGCTACTCCTTTTTCAGCATCTGGAGGCACTTTAATGCCAGAAGCAGACAGATTCCCTCCAGAGTGGCATTTCAATTATTCTTGTAATCAACAAGAACAGGTCACGGGAAGTGCTATTTAAGGTACATTTAACTTTGAGTCATCAATGATGCATCTGAGGGGGTTCTGTTGTCTTTTTAATTGGTCTGCAATTAAAAAGAGTAAGATAAAGCATGTAACTAAGCATTTATATTTTCAGTGTTTCATCATTATAAACATTAACCCAAAAGAATAATGAATACATAATACAGGCTCCATGCAGGTACTGAGGAAAAACCTCTCTTCTGACTGTGACTGTCTGCCACACATTTAAGTTGAGAGTGCCAGTGTCAGGTTAACACATTTATTTCTGTGCTATGAAACTCTGCTTCCCAAGTTATTCCCCCTCTGAGTTTTAATCAGATAAAATATTTTGGGTTTGTTTTTTTTTTTTTCCAGGTATCTTCAAGGTCAGGTATATTTTTAACAGCTATGACTCTTAAATAACAAACAGATACCACTGATTTCACCTTTGAAGAAAGTGGGTAGAGACAAATCCATGGCGGTCATTAGTTACAGGATTTCGAAATAGTTTACTCTTCGTTTGCGCCGTCACTATCGTACCATCCGCTAACGAAAACCGATACAATGGTGTTTCAGCATGACCTTGTGTATAAGCTGTAAAGGAGATACACAAATACAATTCATATTTCAAACTCCAAGAAATATTAATATGCACTCTACAGATTTTTAACACAATGCCCTTCATTTACTGAAGATTTAAAAGAAGGGGAAAAAAGACACACACAAGGTAGATACATTTTTTCCTAAATTAGTAGAGTGAAGACAAAGGCAAACAAGATTATTTTGATGCTGCAGTATTTTGTGCTCAACATAAACAGCTGGCAAAGTTCTACATTTGTTACCAGACTTCCAAGGCTAGGTTAGTAGGTTTCCGTGGTTTCTCCTTGGGGAGAAGGACTAATCAAATCTTTAATATTAATTGGACTAAAATATACAGGTAATTAATATGGAACAGAAATGAAACTTGGAAGCCTTCAGATGAAGTTTAGAAGTTTTATTTCAATCAAAAAATTGTAGAAACCATTGCTTTTAATTACTTGTTAATTTAGGATTTATTTAATCAGTTAAGTTGAAGAACTTCCAGTGCAATGGAAACTTAATTTTCTGCCAGTCTGAGTTTCTCTTTATTTAATATCCCCTCTGCTTGAATTACTTTGTGAATCCTTCAAAAAGACTAGAGTTTAGAAAACTTAGAAAATGTCATCTTTCTTACTGAAGACAGTGGCTGTACTTCACTTTATCTATCAAGGTTATCAAATTAGCATTACAAAATACCCAACAATGGAACACTGAAAGTATTTTGAACCCTTCTGTCTTGAATAAGAAAAAGGCATCAACACAACTTTACCACTTTTAGTGACCTACCCTTTAACAAAAGAAAAGATGAATTAAAATAAAAAGTCAGACTAATGTTAAACAAAGGTAACAAGCTAATGATAATTGAGGATTACACGTTACTACAGAAAAATAGCTGACATTGTCATTGCTATATCCATCTGTGGAAAAACAGATTGCTTCAGGTCCCAGATCATGTATCTGATATTTTCCATGGAAATTGTCAGAAGAGACATTACAAAAACCAAATAACTTTCATCAGAATTCCTATTTCTCAAGAGGTCATCCTCCTTCAGCTTGTAAATATGAGCCACAGCAATTACCACTACCAAAAAATATGAAAAAAATGAAGACAGGCAGAATTCAGCATTTTTGTTTGTCAGAAAAAGAATTCAGCCATTAGGAGAAGCAACATGACCAACATTGCAAACAGATTCTTACCTTCATGATAGTGGCGTTTGTTTGACCATGACTGTCCATCGTTATGGCATAAGAATCTCTGAATACACCGACGAATTATATCTTCAAAGCCAGGTCTCATGGAAGACCGTAATGAGTTTGTATCAATGTTGACAAGTTTTCCTTTAACAGGAAGGAAAATACACAGTTAAACTCTTCATTACTATGACAATCCTTTTGAATAAATATGGTATATTTCAGAAGGCTCCAATACCACCATTTTAATTGTTCATCAGCCTAACACCAAATTTTGAGTATGCATAAGTTACATTTTTTAATTATCTGCTATGTGAGAATATGATGCTGCTTGTTAAAACATCAATATTCAAAGATGTTTAGATAACTGAATAAGAGGAAGTTAAGTACCCACAGGATAATGCCAGAGCTTTAGAAAACAGTAACTTTAGTCTCTGGTTACAGGCATCCAAGGGATGCATACACAGTAAAACTTTCAGAAATACTGACCAACTACATCCACAAATGAACATCATAAACACTAACTGGTATCTGAAAAAGCCCCATCCAGATTATGTAAGTATTTCAGTTTTAGCATAAACCAATTTAAACATGAGCTCACGTACTGTAGAAAAATACAAGCTACAATTATGATTTAAAATATTTCTTACATGTAAAGAAAAGCACAATGACAACCACTGCAAATATTGCCAAGTTAAAACACAAGTAATGCTTTATACAAGCTGACAAACAATAGCATATTAGCATAGAGACAGAAAACATGTCCCCGCAGTTGTTATTATACCCCACTGCCAACAGAGATATATTGCAAAAACCAGTCGGGTCTTCTCATGATGAATTCTGCTAGTCACTACAGATACATGACTTATTGAAAACAAAAGCACACGGACACAAAAAAAGGTACCTTCATCTTGGGTACATTTCTCACCTGAAAGATCATGTCTTGTAATAAAGCTCTCTGGATTTGTTGGAAATACCCTTTCTGCAGTTGTGATACGACGTGCCACGCAAATCATACAGGACTGCAAATCTGTATTTAAAAAATAATGTTTCTTCTTTAGTTTCTCTCCTATTTTATTATATTAAAGCATCTAATTAAATACCTGAAGCATCTTTCAATGTTAAAATGGAAGTATAAACAATAAGAATTTATGTTTTTGCATTCTGTTCCTACTTACTTAAAAACAGACTGGAGAAGCTACAGATTCTGTAACACATACCAAATACCAAAAAGCTTTACTCTGAGATTTCTTTTGCACACAGTAATTCCACAAGATTTTCTACCTTCGCCTTCTTCCATCATAGCTCTTGGCTGAGA
>VXBO01007134.1:612166-636713 GCA_013400135.1 Rhinoptilus africanus
AGCAAGTCTCATATATTGTTAGTTGGTTAAGACCAGAAAAAACGTCACAGCTACGTAATGCCAAAACCTTTGCTTAAGTAAACTGACTCGGCAGTTAAAGATCAACCTATTTTGTGGACAATACTTCTGCTGCTGCTTTTGGGATCATCTGCCTGATGAATCCCTGTTGACTCTTTCAACAGCCAAACACGCTCATTATANAAAAAAAACATTTTTATATATATCCCTCACTATACTTTTCAAAAATAATGCTTACCAAAACTTGATATGTTGCTATTTTCTCCTTTTTGACTTAATTATACTCTGAGTACAGTCAACTGCACTATCTAATTGTTGCACCTCAAGCTAAATGCATTTTAAAGATATTGGAGTACAATACTTAAACATTTATGAAGCATGTCTTAAACAGCACAAGAAAAGAAAATAAAGTCCACAGAAATATAATAGGGAAAAATAGCAATAAAAATTAATATAGCTTATTGGAAGTATACCCCGTAAGAAACTAGGTATTTTTTAAGAAATTCATTTCAAAGCATTAAATTCCCTTTAAGCATTGAAGTCCCTTGAAGCGAAAGACAATGGTACATATTCTTCACTGTGGTGGGTACTCAGTATATTGTACCAGCTGATAGTACAGTATCATCTGTTCCTTGTTTCTCAAGATCTCCTAGTATTTTCAGGAAATTTATAAGAAAGGCCATACAAAGTTTTAAAGCTCTGATTCCCAATAAAAAAAAGTGATGGCAACTACTTGCGTACTTTTCAACAGAAAATTATTGAAGACATATTAAAGGTTTGGTTCACATTAAAGTCTGAAGACATTCTCAGTGACATTCTCTTGTGAAAAGCACTACTCGATTTTCGAAGTAACTACTGCTTTGGAAAAGGAATCACAAGAAAATGAAATTATTTATTTTGGCTTAGCAGCGAACTGTACCTTGCTCTTTTATCTGTCGAATCTGTCTCACAGTTTCCTTTAAAATAGCACATTTGTCCGGTTTGACATTGAAATTGTCAATGTCACTCAGATTAGCAGATATCAGTTCAGCCAGTTCTTCAATGTATTTGCTTTCCTGCTCACGCCGACGCTTCTCACCACTGCAGGTCAGACTAGGAATCAAAAACACCATTTCATATACTTACATACCGTCATATACAAAAGCTGGGCTCGCTCTGTGAACTTTAATGTACTTCATGTAACACTTACCGATGTAGCAGTTACTCTTACTTTATAATAGCAATTGCCTACTATAAAACTGTATCACTCATACAGAAAGTATATTTTAACCTTAAAAGTTACTTTATATTTCTTTATAATTTATTTGACAAATTAAATAGAATTTTAACAATCTGTGAAATCCCTTTGGTTTGCTTATAATGAGATGGTTACAGAAGGTGATAAACCTCAGAGAAAGTTCTAGGCATCGGGACAAAAATGCCATCTCAACATCCAAGAAAATCAGAATCCCAGACAACCTAATGTTGCTGGATAAAGTCTCTCTCTGAAATTCCTTTTCCTACATAGGTTAATGTGCTGAGTAAAGCCACTGTCTACAGCCTAAATCAACAGAGAGAACAGTGTCATACATGGAGTATGCCAAGAGTAGGAAAAGAAGGACTCAGCAGAAAGGGAAGGGGCAGGAATGGGAAGACTGAGGGAATCAAAAGAATGAATATTCTTTTAGAAGAAATCAAGTGAGAGTTAGAGAAGCATGCATGGACCAATACTGGATAAAACAAACACATGACAAAGCAAGAGCTTGAAATATAAAGTTAATGAAGGGTGACAAACTGAAAAACAGAATTCTTGAACGGACAGACACTGTAGAAAAGGAAAGAGAAATTGGAATGGAGGACACTCACAAAGAGATATGGGATACAGTGGGAGAATCTGAGTATCTCATACACAATATGTTGCATGATGGAGAGAATTAGCATGGGACAGTGGGGATGTATATAAAAGGGAGAAATATGAGTTCACATGACGCTTGGTATTTTGGTGAAACTGAAGACAAACTTCATAGAAGTTAATAGTCTGTGGGAACAAGAACCTGAAAGGATAACACAGAACTCTTAACGTGTGTTGCAAAGCAATGAAGTTGGAGAGGACAGAAAATGGATTCCTTCAGATAACNCATGGGACAGTGGGGATGTATATAAAAGGGAGAAATATGAGTTCACATGACGCTTGGTATTTTGGTGAAACTGAAGACAAACTTCATAGAAGTTAATAGTCTGTGGGAACAAGAACCTGAAAGGATAACACAGAACTCTTAACGTGTGTTGCAAAGCAATGAAGTTGGAGAGGACAGAAAATGGATTCCTTCAGATAACAATCTCTGATAAGAGTTGAGTGAGGGGCAGGACGACAGCATGGAATGACAAAATTTGAGATAAACTTGCAAAGAACTAGTCTGGAGAAACGGAAGTCAGGACAAGCACCAAACCTATTGCAGTATTCTGTGCTGACCTGAAATGAGGCCTGCCAAATCAATTACCAGATTAAGATGCTGCCTTTGAAATTTCTGTGAAACAAGAAGTTTTTTCTTTTGCCTTGCAATCACAGCTTCAAACAGTGCTTCTTTACATACTCTATTAAGATCTCTACAAGAGTCTAATTATACAACACAGTTCATCAGCTTTGGCATATCTACACATAACAGTAAAGTTCTGTATCTTCACAACAGAAGCTGGTGCAGAGAATTTTTCAACTGAACAAAAGGACCAGTTAGAATTTTAAATTGCAACGAAAACTTGAAAAATATTTTTAAAAACTCATAATACAAAAAAGAAAGAAGTCTATATAAACCTACCTTGCACCTGGTGTATCACAGGGCAATGGCTTGCGCTTCCTTGACTCATTGGTCAAGCTATCCAAGGAATTTTCTCCTAATCCACTCATCTTGAACACACATCAGCAACTAAAAGCAATGAAATAAGAATTGTGAATGAACTCCTAAAAATAAGTTAAAATGCAGAGAACTTATCTGGGTAAGTTACTTATTTTTATAAGATTTATGAGTCGATATTTTTACTGGAAATACATATACCTTTTTAGTATTAAAAAGTAACATTTGGTTACCAGAACATGTGACCAGAACACTGAAAATACAGAAATGCTGAATAAAATTTCCTTTTCTCTATACCCCTTTTTTCTCCTCATGTAATCTAACCGCTGCAGCCACAAATAATTGTCATCCTTAGGAGTAAATCAGTGGGCTTAAATGAGAGTTTCCACACTTGGCTGGGTATAAAACCAACAGATTACCATTACCATCTCTAACTCAACAGGTTACTATAGTCTAAACTACGTAGCTCTTGCTAAAACTTCTAAAATGAACACAATTTTCTAAAACTTAGAGGACAAGGCAAGCAAAGACTGCAGAACTCTTTCAACCCTATTGCTTCTGCAGCAAAGATTGGGCCATAATCCAAAAAAATAATAGGTTGCTTTTATTGAAGTGTAGTTGTTAATCAAGCCATGGCATATATCCATGACAGTCATCTCCCCTCACTCCCCAAAAGAATAAAGGAACACAGTCACAGAGGAGAGCAGACACCAATACCAGAGCCTGCTATCCGACACTCAACGACATGCTCATGGAAGAAAAAACCCTTTTCAATGGAACTATGCTATTTACGTAACCAGAGTATTTTAGAACATGATTAGAACCTCAAAATAATCTAATTATTTGCATTTGGGATTTTTGTACCACAATGACAACAAGACACAACTGGGCAGTTAGAGGTTTAGCATTATTTTATCCTTTTTACAGAAATTTCCAAATTAAATGTCAATTTAATTTACTGCAATATAATTCAGACTGCATTTCTTTACCCCATGCAGCAGCAACAGTAACTGGTCTTAAGCATTTAGGTAAGACAGTCATATTCGACAGTTGGAGAGAAACTTTTCCATAATGTATAAACCAGGCACTAACACATCTTTCAGGGAAAAAAAAGTTCTTTAAGGATCTCCACAAGCAAAACCCACCGTTACTACAGTTATTAAAGAACAAAACAAAACAAAAACAACTGACTTAGGATGACCAAATCGCTAGGAGTCTGTGATCACACATCACAAGGACAAGCAACTGACAGACATGCTTTCATCTAAATGAAGTTTNTTGGAGAGGACAGAAAATGGATTCCTTCAGATAACAATCTCTGATAAGAGTTGAGTGAGGGGCAGGACGACAGCATGGAATGACAAAATTTGAGATAAACTTGCAAAGAACTAGTCTGGAGAAACGGAAGTCAGGACAAGCACCAAACCTATTGCAGTATTCTGTGCTGACCTGAAATGAGGCCTGCCAAATCAATTACCAGATATAAGATGCTGCCTTTGAAATTTCTGTGAAACAAGAAGTTTTTTCTTTTGCCTTGCAATCACAGCTTCAAACAGTGCTTCTTTACATACTCTATTAAGATCTCTACAAGAGTCTAATTATACAACACAGTTCATCAGCTTTGGCATATCTACACATAACAGTAAAGTTCTGTATCTTCACAACAGAAGCTGGTGCAGAGAATTTTTCAACTGAACAAAAGGACCAGTTAGAATTTTAAATTGCAACGAAAACTTGAAAAATATTTTTAAAAACTCATAATACAAAAAAGAAAGAAGTCTATATAAACCTACCTTGCACCTGGTGTATCACAGGGCAATGGCTTGCGCTTCCTTGACTCATTGGTCAAGCTATCCAAGGAATTTTCTCCTAATCCACTCATCTTGAACACACATCAGCAACTAAAAGCAATGAAATAAGAATTGTGAATGAACTCCTAAAAATAAGTTAAAATGCAGAGAACTTATCTGGGTAAGTTACTTATTTTTATAAGATTTATGAGTCGATATTTTTACTGGAAATACATATACCTTTTTAGTATTAAAAAGTAACATTTGGTTACCAGAACATGTGACCAGAACACTGAAAATACAGAAATGCTGAATAAAATTTCCTTTTCTCTATACCCCTTTTTTCTCCTCATGTAATCTAACCGCTGCAGCCACAAATAATTGTCATCCTTAGGAGTAAATCAGTGGGCTTAAATGAGAGTTTCCACACTTGGCTGGGTATAAAACCAACAGATTACCATTACCATCTCTAACTCAACAGGTTACTATAGTCTAAACTACGTAGCTCTTGCTAAAACTTCTAAAATGAACACAATTTTCTAAAACTTAGAGGACAAGGCAAGCAAAGACTGCAGAACTCTTTCAACCCTATTGCTTCTGCAGCAAAGATTGGGCCATAATCCAAAAAAATAATAGGTTGCTTTTATTGAAGTGTAGTTGTTAATCAAGCCATGGCATATATCCATGACAGTCATCTCCCCTCACTCCCCAAAAGAATAAAGGAACACAGTCACAGAGGAGAGCAGACACCAATACCAGAGCCTGCTATCCGACACTCAACGACATGCTCATGGAAGAAAAAACCCTTTTCAATGGAACTATGCTATTTACGTAACCAGAGTATTTTAGAACATGATTAGAACCTCAAAATAATCTAATTATTTGCATTTGGGATTTTTGTACCACAATGACAACAAGACACAACTGGGCAGTTAGAGGTTTAGCATTATTTTATCCTTTTTACAGAAATTTCCAAATTAAATGTCAATTTAATTTACTGCAATATAATTCAGACTGCATTTCTTTACCCCATGCAGCAGCAACAGTAACTGGTCTTAAGCATTTAGGTAAGACAGTCATATTCGACAGTTGGAGAGAAACTTTTCCATAATGTATAAACCAGGCACTAACACATCTTTCAGGGAAAAAAAAGTTCTTTAAGGATCTCCACAAGCAAAACCCACCGTTACTACAGTTATTAAAGAACAAAACAAAACAAAAACAACTGACTTAGGATGACCAAATCGCTAGGAGTCTGTGATCACACATCACAAGGACAAGCAACTGACAGACATGCTTTCATCTAAATGAAGTTTATGGTAAGGTACCAGAGGCTAGCAGCCAACTGAGTGGAAGCAGCCCTGCAGAACAGGATCGGGGCACCCTGGTGAACAAGAAGTTGGCTGAACACAAGCCAGCAGTGTACCCTAAGCAAAGCAAGCCAACCCCTTAGAAAGGCACCGAGTCAAGTGAGCGTTTCCAGGGCAAGATATCTACAGAAAAAGTGAAGCGTGTGTATTACTTCTGAGGTGTTAACCTTGACTATCTGGGTTTTTTTGCTTACTGGCTTTTTGTGGCAAAAGAAAATAGTACTGCTTTAGTTCTTTCTAAAGTCTAAACTGAAAGGGCAAAGACACACAAGAATGTATTTGCATGAAGCAGCACAGGGGTCGCTTGCAATAGTTGACACTGTTATTGCGGGATGTCAGCTACAGGTGGATAATTTAAAATGACAGTCTTCTTACAGCAGTACAACCTTTGAAAGCTAGACAGGACAGAGGACTGCTGGCTGCACCGGGGAGCAGACACCAGGTTACTCCGGCAGAAGTCAAATGGCATCTCTTTAAAGCACAAGTTCTCTTGGCAGCTAAACAAATGTTACAATGCTTAACAAAACTGTATTCATAACCAATCCTAATCCCAACTCATCGGCATTAGGAGAAGAAGGATAATATACTTTGTATATTACAATAAAATTAAAAGCAACAGTAAAACATTTGAAATAAACAATTACAAAAGATACCTTACTCCCTAACTATGGTCAGGGACTCCCCAGGTAAGAAGTTGGGTTTAAAACCAAATACTTCATACAAACCCAGGATTAATAAGGTAAAACCCAATATACAGAAAGATGGAAGCGCAAGCCTGAAGACTTTTATTCAATCATATATTCCTCCAGGGAAAAAAACCCTCTCAAATACGTTCATAGCGGCCCACCTTATGTGAAGATCAAGAAAAATACACCGTTGGGCCACTAGATGGCAGTACGGCACCGAACACCCGCACGGAGCCGAAGGAAGACCTGCTCCTCTGCAGTTCGAAAAACGGGCTACACAAAGGGGCTGCCGTGGTGCAAGAAGCAGCTGGTCCTCTGGCCGCAGATCACGTGACTCACGGGGGCTCGCGCCTCCAGCCCTCCCGGCCCGGGCTGAGTCCCCGGAGCCCTCCCGGGGGCGACCCCCCCACACGGCCCGGGAGCGGCGCCTCCCCCGGGTCTGCGCTCACAGGCGGGGCCGCCGGGGGAGAGAGAGCTGCTGCGGGAAAAGAAGGGAAGAGCTTAAAACGTAAGACTTCAGGATAGCTCAGGAAGGGTGTGGGCACACCAAGTATGTCAGAAGCCAAATTCTGTTTAAGAGAAGGAAAGATTTAAAATACACCAAGTAGTTGAAAATTTGAGCTATGACAGACATTTCACCCGAATATTATTTTGCAGGTAACAGGGTTGCATTAAATGACTTAAAATGGAAATGTCATTTCTGGTTTAACATCTACCTGTGCTGACAGGTAATTCACAACGTGATTAAATAGAAAATCAAAATTATTAAATTTTGTCTCAGAAACATGATACATATCACAGAATATAACCCCTCTTCTATTTAAGAAAACTTTTCAGTGCCCAAATATAGAAGCTTGGAGAAGGAAGGAAAAATTAGGTAATTTGTGTGGGCTGTTTCCTTACTATTGCACCCAAGTAGCGTGGGGTAGTTTTTTCGGGCCTGAGGCTGCCGAGTTCCTGCACGGCTGTTTTCCTTTCCCTGAGAGCATCATTACAAGCTGGGAAGGCACATAATGCCTAGAACAACTCTGTAACTGCCCAGCTAAGGAAATTACAGAAGCTGCTTCCCAATACAGATGGATTTACAGTACAAATTGTTACAGTCAAACTAATCTCCCTGCTATGGGAAACATTCATAGAATCATAGACTTGTCAGGGTTGGAAGGGACCTTAAAGATCATCTAGTTACTAGGAAAAGAAGCCATTACTCAGTAAGTTAATAATGGAAGAAATCATCGGTTTAAAAGTATTATATTTGTGTTATATTTGTTATCTTAAAAACATTATATTTGTTCATTGAATATGAACCTGTAATTTCTAATGATACCAAAAGTTTTTTCCAAGAAGAAATCTATCTGGGGGGCTTTGGGGAGTTTTCCTGAGGTTAATCATTACTTCAAGACAGCTTCAAAACACAGCTTTCAAATGTTACAACTCCCATCCATTTAGCTATTGCAAACAGATGACACAAGCCACACTTTGTTCTGTCCAGTATTATTTTCCAAAAGTTATTTGGAAAAACAAAGCCCTGGCTCTTGCCAAATAATTTCGAAAGGTATACATTGATATGAAATAGAGAATGTTAAAGTTGAATGGAAGCAAATATGTCCAGAGCCCTCCAAAGTTTATACTTAAAGTAAATTCTAGAAAAACCAAGATGACATAAGAGATGGTTGAAAGTCTTCAAAGCAAAACATCATTGAATTCCATCGGTTGCAGCGGTAATGAACCCATGCTCCAGCAGTGGAGTGGAACTAAAGGCAGCAATATTTGGAGAAAAAGTTCCAAACTTTCATGATTATTTCAAATACTAAGTACTAGCTTTTGCATTACCATTTGATTTATCGTTACAGATATAATCCTAAATTTTCCAAAATTTTTCTCACTTATCAAAAAGAGGAAACAAATAAACAAAAAAATAATAAAGACCTTTTTGCTCATCAGTAGGAGTGCTGAAAAGACATTTGCCCTTATTAATGAGGTGCGTGTGTCTACGTCCTTTGCAATGTACTATATACTTTTCACATCTCAGGTCTGTTCATGTCTCACTGAAAACCAAAGATGGATTGTTAAAAAGGTAGTGGTTTTTGCAGGTAATACAAGTTCTAGTGATTATTAATCCATCCACCGCAACAGTACATGTATCGCCTTCCAAACAGAACCACAGAATTTAAAGAACTCATCAGCATTTGTGACTAGCATTTTTCAACCTGCCAAAATTTTGGCATTTTGACAGGGGGAAAAAAAAAACAAAACAAAACAAAACCTGGACTACCAAGAAAAGATTCACATGTGGACAACACGTTTGAAATCGGTAAAGTTCCCAAAGCCATTTCCTTGGGTGCATTCAAGTCAAGCAGACACTGAGAATTAGTAAGCACAGTACTTAGAAGTACTAAGCAGAAAGTTTTCAGCGCGATAGGATAGTTTCTTCCTTGGTCTTACTCACATCACCCTCACACAAATTGGAAAGCTACTAACTTAACAACATTCCTTAGATCACTTTATGCTAGTTTGTTTTTCAGTGCACTGGTTTCCTTCTCCAACTCAAGCATTATTCCCTCATGCCCATGTTCTATCCAGTTGCAGATGAAAGACATATTCACCAAATAGGACATGGCAACTGGGGAGGTTTTGTCATAACAGGGGTCCAAAAATATAAACAAATAGATGCTTCAGATTTAGGTTTTGTATTTGTTTAGCTGAAATAGTTGACCACACACACACATCAAAAAAGCCAAAACCCACAAAGCATAACCACACAATAATAATTTAAAACGTATCCAATCTACTTTAAAATATCAGATTATTTGCACAAAAACATTTTTAACACTTCCTTGGTCCCATGAAACCACCAAGTTTTTCCTATACTAAATATATGTACTCATGGTATCTTGCGTGGTTGGAAGCTCTTCTGTACAAGCTGATTTCTTGTTTTAAAAATTCACTAGGGAAAAAGCATAAATTGGCTCTTAGCATTCCCCAAAATAAGCCAATTATGAAGAATTAAATCAAACCATTCTTTTTCAATGAACCATGAAGATGGTCTGGAATTTTTTAATTGTTTATAATGTTGAAATATTGAGTATATTCCTCCTTTCTTAACAACAAGGCAAATTCATAGTTTTAAAAAAATGCAGATTATAATAAACTAACTGGTTTACGCTAAGAGAAGCCCCAAATATTTAAATTGCATTGGATACAAATAAAACTAGAGGACATTCCATTCAGGAAAATTTGTTATTTCAAACTTACAGCTTATGATAGCTTTCCAGTGAAACCTCTAATACAAAATATTATTGAAACTGATGTTCCCATTTATACAAATAGGAATCCTCAAGAAAACAAACTTAGAAAACTCCTCTCTGGCAGTAGTGAAGTAAGGGGGTTTTGGTTTGGGTTTTTTGGTGGAGGTTTTGTTGTTTTTTTTTCATCTTCCTTCGTTCCTCCCCTTTTCTTAAGAACATGCTTCTTATATACTTACATGGACAGTTTGTACATTGTAGCTTTAAAAATGGTAAGGGACTAACTACTCAGGTACATACAATCCAAATATGAAATCAGTCACTTACTTCTCCTTAGCAAACATTCAAGCACAGCATATTATTCAGAGGACCTTCAGAAGTCATTTTAAGTCACATCCTGAAAAACAAAAAAGGCTGTGCATTAAAGAAAAAGTGCTTGCTTTTCAGTTTTTTAATCTCATAATAATATTACCAAAAAAACTAAAACATTCCATATTGAGATGGTTTAATGTCAAATGAGTTTAAAACTCACTTATGTAACTGTCATCTCTGCTACATGCTGAGCAGCTCAAAAGTCTGAGTCTTAACATCACAAATGCCACCCAGTAAACCAGATTTCCTTTCATATAAGGACTAAATATATTCCTCTTAAATGCAATTTATTTTTTGTTAGTTCAGGAGAAATAATGAGACTGTTGTAGATGCTTGATCTTAGTAACTTTTAAATCTTAAAAAGCTGCAGCCCCAAATTAATTATTTTGTGAAGTTACGACAGGCAAGTAAAGATGAGGTGCGTGGACACTCCATGTCAGCCTGTACACATTGCTTGGGACATAATTATTACATGAGAATAGCGAACTGTTTCCAGAGCTGTGAACACTCAGGTTTCTGTTACTCTGTTTTTCTGTGAAATTCTAGGAATGATTAATCCATATTACCGTGCTTTATACAAGGTATGATTAAGTGTACTAATTAATGAGATTCTGGGTCTCTATAGAGAATTACAGTAACTTAAGAAAAGTTTTAAACAACAGCTGTGTGACTGAATTGATTTACTGAAAACTGCTTAAAGCACTACATAAAGCAGAGGCTGCTCAAGCTAATTAAAAAAATAAATTACTCTTGGGAAATATTTGAGACATTCACATGTAAGCACACACCATAGCCCTATCCAAAATCAAGAGTTTCAAAATTGATACTTCTACCCAGACTACTTAATAGGTAATCACTAACAGACAGGTAAAGGAGTTTGATTCGAGTAGCTCATTTCTTAAGAAATTAAACTGAAGCTTTTCATATCAACTGGTTGCATATGCATTCATCTGCTGTTTTAACCATCCCTTTGACAATACTGATTGTAGCTTTATTTATATGAACTAGCATTACCAATTAGAAGGTTGATTGGCAATGTGGTCACGTAAGAGTAAGCATCAAGAGTAAATTGTCTCCTAATTAAAGACTTCTATAACACCATTTTATGCTAAATCAACCTCTGCTAATCATAGAAACCAGAACAAAAGCACAGCAAAAAAAGAAAAAAAAAAAAGAAATCTTAAGATGCAGCATCAGAAACATTTAGACACCACAGAAAATTAAATCCTTCAGCTGTTCATCTCTGTAAAAACGCTAAAGCAGACACTCAGTGGTAGCTTGCTATCTAGCTTCACTGGATGCTCTCATACATAACAAGGGTTATTTTCTGATGTCTCCACTGGACAGAATTTATGGAACAAAAAGGTAAATTACATTCACTGTTCAGTTTGATGTGAGTTTTTCCCCCTTAAATTTCTACAACAGCTTGATAAACTGGTGAATACACCCATGCAGGAACAGAAGCAGTTCAAGAGAATTGCAAACTAAAGTCTCACTGAGAAGTTGAGCTATGCAGGAGAAACAAACAGCAGAAATTCCCTTAAAGGTGGGAGATTCAAGACCCACAAGTATCAAAAGGATTCTGTATGACTGGATGTGCAAGGGGAAAGAGAATAACCCTGAAAATATATTAAGTTCAAGACTGCATAAAAACCTTAACACGATTAAAAATAGTTTTAAAATATTCCCTCTATATACCCTTGATGCAGATATTCATTCCATGGATATCAATATATGAGCTGTTTAACAGAAGACAGAATACAACTTCTCAACTAAGTACTGTAGTAAAATAACTAAAAAATAACCTTATGAATAATCTGAAGGCTCTTGAAGGGTTAGAAAAGCACCTAGAGCAGCACTCATTTGGTTTGGCCAAACACTGCAGAAGACCATCCCATGAGAACCGTCAACTGGCAGGGCAACCTAGACAGACATTGTAAATTCTATTCTACGCACCAGGATGACATTAAAACAACCTGAAGCAGAGATGAAAACCCTACACACTAGGCCAAAAAGTTAACATCATATACGCTACAGTAAAATTTTGCCATATATCAAACATAAATAAGACATACTATATTACTACCACTATATTTAAAACCAAGATATTAAATTTCCATAATCCAATAAGTCATTACATTGTTATCATCTACAACATTTAAATAAAATAAAATACAATACATCCCTCTTTCTCCGTACTACTTGGTCTTTTCCTACTAAGGAAAGCCCGAACTCTTACATATTGAAAGTTGACCATTCAAGTCTGTTATTGCTACTGGAAACCTACATGGTTCCTCTTCTGAGTACAGAGGTAACAGCCAACTTCTTGACTTTTTAAATACAAAAAATATTTTATTTCAACATCATTTTCTGTTCTGTTTCACAGGAATTAGTTTAGGTTATTAGAGTGCCTGTATCAAAGCACAGTAATGCACTAAGCGATTGCCAGTCTCAGAGCCAGCATTCCTCTAGAAAGTGTGCCGTTTGGGGCCGTGCAGTCAGCTTCTCCAGCAGCTCTCACCACACCACCACCACTTTCAGCACATGAGCATACTATTTCCTGCCTAAAAACTGCTCAGCTAAAAAAACAAGAGTGCTCCCACATAACCATCGTTCGGCATGTTTTGATCTCGATGAGCTCAAACATAGTCACCTTTGACTGATTTCCCCACTTTCAGGATGAGCTACAGAGATACGCGGTTTACACCATATAGAAACGAAACATCCAACATAGCCTGGCTACCAAATTTGAGTGTGTACATACAGTCCCATTTTCAATCCAATTTTTAACACACATAAAAGTAAGATTACATTAGAATTTGGATGGAATGGCTAAGTGGCAAGCCATTTTGTTGACTGTGGCACAGACAACATCAATATGACAGAGAGCTAAAGCTACACTGTTTTTAAGGTTAAAAATATACACATATATTCATAGTCAAATGTGCCAGCTATGGTAAACACAATGGTTGCTTTTTGAAAGAAGACATAAAAAGAATTGCACCTGTAATCCTCCTTAAATGTTTCAAATATAATTAATGTGCCTGTTTAAAAAAGAAATCAAATACAATATACTACACTTCAAACTACAGTACATAAACCCAACATATTTTTAAACCTCCCCTGGGGGAGGGAAAAAAAGCAGCAGATCAAAAACGCCACTGAACATTAACTACAGCTTTGTGAATCTCAAAGTACAACGTAACAAACTACTGAAACAGGTAACAAGACTCAAGCACACTGAGTTAATAAAAAGGTTTTGGTGTACTGTAACTATTTTGCACTAAAAAGTCTTATTTTTTTAAGATTAAAGCAGCTATACTTACATTATGAAGCAAACAATTGTATTGATCTATCCAGCGCTTCCATCAGTATAATTAATAAAATAGTATTCCAAAACATATGCATTTGATCATTACCCGCTCTTTTTTTCCCCCACCTCTTCTGCCAAAAAGGTCATTTACTAGATAATAAATAACTGACTGAGAGACTTCACTGAATCAGAGCTGTCAGTTAAAAAAAACCCCACAAACTAAAAACCCAACAACAAAAAAACAAGTGCCATCTATAATCTGGTAGCCAGTGAAGCACACCTTGTTGCAACATGTTAAGTAGTCTTAACTTGGCACACATCCTTTTCATAGTATATGTTCCATCTTAGGGAGACTATAATTTTTCAGGCCTTGTCAGGTTTCATTTACCAATTCCCCTGCAGTGTTTAGTAAGCACTGTGCACTCCTCGGCTATTTTTCAGACATGACAATTAGCTTGAGCCTTGTTCACTTTGCATATATTAAAATGACAGGACACTTTCAGTTAAAGGATGGTCAGAGGTGGAACATACTCAGAGTGTGTCTCCTGTTCCTCTGATAAATAATGCGTGTGCTCTATTTTTGGAATGTCATTACTTGTTAATTTGTTTCCTATACATCCCTGTTCGCTAGTCACAGCAATAGGTATAGGACCTTGTTACAACAAACAAAATGCATGAAAGAGAAAAGGAGGGCTCCAGTGAACCTTATGCCTTCACCATACACTGCAGAACACAGAAAAATTTCTCACTTGTCACATTCTGCACAAAGCACTGTGGTAAACTGGCTCCTGCATCTCCTCAGGGGTCCAAAGACATGGGAGCCACATTCCAGGCTCAGAACTACTGCTGCCCTCCCAACCCAGCTGTGGAAAGGTATGGAACTTACTTGGCCAGATGTGTTTGTCATCATAGAGCTCTAATAAATAAAGGGCAATTAGGCATGATGCAGCCACACCGCCTACTTGCACGACACTGGCAACAAGAATTGTTATGCTCAAACACAGCAGGCCAAAAAAATATTAAAGGTGGCCTTTAATCTTGACTAATTTCCAAGCCACTGTACTGGAAGAGGTCTTTTTGACTTTCAATATAGCTATCGGCATTAGTCGAGTGTTTTCAGAATATATTTAGAATGTTTTTAGCATGGATAAGTCCTTACAGGCTTGTATCTGTAAGAATACAAGAGTTAGTGAACAGTTATTTTAAAAAAATTAATACCATTTTTTAAAGTATATATAAAGAAAAAAATCCCTACCTCAAATACCACAAAGAAAGAAACAGGATGTGATGTCTGGGCTACTATAGTGGGACTTGATAACTACTTGACTGGTAAGAAACCACAGAACACCATCATTCTTTTCTGTAAATCCAGACACTTTAACAGCAGAAGAAACCCAAGCAAGTCAGTAGCTGACTGAAACACATATGGGTCTACTTAGGTTTTATATTAATATTTAATGAAGTTCTAAAAGTGGAAAAAACTTCTTCCCATCATCCTTGACGAAACCAGTGGATACTATGGAAAGAGATTGTACTGTGACCAGTGCACAAATCTCTCTACTATTACTAACAGCAATAAAAATTCTAAAAAAATAGAAAATTTATATAAAAAGTGGTCCATTTACAAGACAAAATACCCTTGCCAGAGCTCACAGGAGTACCAAGATAACAGTATTGAAGAGTCACTTTTCATCTCTATATACACCTAACTCATAAGTGACTCCATGCCATTTGACACGTGACATAACCCACAGGTTAGTAAGAATGCAAGCTGTACAATGTATCTCTACATATTACAATGTCAGCTAATTAGAAATTAAGTTTGAGTTAATCCACATAATTTGTTAAAATGGAATTACAGAATGCTAAATTGTTTAGAGATTAGTCCAAAGGACAAAGTCTCTCTAAATTAGGAAAGAACAACTTTAGAACATGAACCTATCAGTTTGACCGCCTAAATCTGAAAACACTATTTATTTTTAACCACTTCTAACTTTTTATGTTTTGTTTTTAAGACGACATATTAACTTCCCTGATGAAAGCTTGTTTCATGCCTTAACAATATATTCTTAAATTCTTACACAATTTTGACCACTACACTTTATGTGATTACCTCTTCAGTATGAACTGTAATCACTGACACTATAAAGCCCAATGCAAAGGGATAATTACCATAAAGTAAATAACAATCATATCAAATGCAAACACAAAGAGATAACTACTAGTAGATATTAGATGGGATTCATGGCACAACTTATAAAATTGTGAGAAGTATATTTTTATGGGAACAAAATCACACATAGATATGGAGTGGTTTTTTCTTACAGAATACAGCAGCTCCTGTAAGAAACATTTTCCTACATGATCTGATAAAGCTACAAGAGCTCTTACCCTAATTTAACAATTACTGAGGAATTAGTTTTCCCTTACAAGAGAGGAAGCAACATCCCAAACACAATTTCAATATAGTAAGAATTCAATCTGCAAGTTTTCAGTAGCAACAACTACCATTTTCTTTGAGGTAGCTATACACTATCTGACCCTTCAGAGGCAGAAAGTACTTACAAAGTTCTTGGTGAGAACAGGAAATGTAATCAACTAAACTGAGTTTGTTTCATGAAACACACGTGATCCCTCTCCAAGTCATCAACAAGTCCATTCCCTTTCCTGAAGCTCTGAATGTGCCATCAGCAAGTCCATTCTCCTTCCTGACACTCTGAATGGGTTCACATACATTTTTATATATTATATACATGCAGTTTTCTTGTTCTGCCATTCTACCCTACCAGCGTCTCATGGAAGCAAAAACTTGACTTCTAGAGAGAGACAACTTAAACACAACTATAGTATTACAATTAGCATTAATGCATTTAGTGCTATAGCGCTGTTATAATTGAATCGCACCCTACCGTGCCAAAATCTTACTTATTTTACAGAGATCACAGTTTTATATAAAACATGTTTAGAATGAGAACAGTTCAAAATCTGAGTTTTCCAAAGCAGCAGTTAAAAATTGGGCAAAATATCAGCAATTTCCTTGTAAAATCCTCTCCATTGCATGCTTAAATTTAGACAGAAGTCATTTTACATTTGGATCAAAATCTCTAACAATACCAAAATGCCTTCAGACAAAGGGAAAAACTGACTTGTTTTGACAGAGTGAAACATTAGCTGTACACACTATCAGTTTCTGACATGTGATCTCTATCAAGTAGATGCCAAGCTTAATGCCAGCTTTTGAACTTCTGCAAGTAATAATCAGAAAAGCATTCAAAACAGATGAACTTGTTACATTTTCTACAGCTATTATTAGCAATAGATGTTCACCCCCAGTATTTCCAATTTAGTCTTTGAATCTTGTATGTGAATTGAAAGTATCCACCAATTCAGTAGGTATGGAGACAGGCATTTAAGAAAACCGCTTGCTTGAAGAAGTAAACTTCCAAGCGCCAAGTTGCAGAGCAAAAGTATTTCTTAATTAGAATTGCACAGCTGAAAAAACCCATTCTAATTGCTCTTTATATTTGCATACTTAAAAAGCAAGCCTCAATTAAAAAGAAGTCTCTCAATCAAAAGCTGTATGCAATGTAGAATTTCTGCAATGATCTAATCATAGGGTTTTTCCCCCCTATTCTACTTTGGGCAACTGTTCATCTTGGCAGATCAGATGTGATCTAGTTGGTGCTCATGTGCCCTAAACAGCACTGGCATCAATCACCCCACCATACATTCAGCCTATCAGCCTGTTCGCTTCATCTGCCATTTCCTACCACTTGAATAATCACAAATTATTAAGAAGCACACAAGTTTAACAACAGCTGGAAATTGCAAATCCTTGAAAAGAACAGTCCTGATGCTTGTGAGTGTTTCCACACAGCCCTGTCATATTTTGCCTTTGTGTAAGTACCATTTCCAGCCAAACGTACCAAGTGAGGCAAATTCTTATACTCAACATAAAGACCTCTGAAGTGAAAACGCCTGAACATTAAATACACCAGAACAACTTCAGAATTTACTGGAATGTCCTGGACATCAATAGAAAGAGCCTCTTTGATTCTGAGTACTAAAAAGCAAACCCTTCACTTTTACGAACAGCACAAAATTAGGTCTACAAAGTATGCAATCCAATGCTGCAGTTTCAAGAATCTTTTATGTTAGTGTCTAGACAACAATCTCTTGTTCTACATTTATAAGAACACAATTTGTTACACAACTAACAAATTAGGTTCTGATACTAACTTTGGAAAAACTCCAATCTCTCAAGACTTCCATAGCACAAATACCAAGAAAACAACATAATAGCATGCTTACTGAAATATTTTGGTTCCAGTTTTTATGATGCTTCAAAGACAGATTTTGGTATCAGTAGCAGAGTTATACACAAATGAATGAATAAACAGAAATAGAACCATAGAACAAGCTTTGCCAGTAGTGCTCTGGGTCCACAGTAGATGAGCTGGGATACAAACCACCCAAAATACGCTCACAGTAATTTCTGTCCATCTTCCTAAATACTCAAAGGCAGTTCTGCAAAACATACCACGCCACACTACCAAGCCTCTAGTACTGAAGCGTTGATTAACCTCTTAAAAAAAGCATGGCATAAATTGTGCAGCCTGCTGCCATGAATTTGCAGCCAGCTGAAATACACAACACTTCCAAGGGAACAAATATTTGAGGGAGTAGTATTCTGTTACCACAAAGCAACAAAAAAGACAAACAATAATGAGAAGCAGCTTAAATAGCTTAGCTAACATGTTTAGATTTAATCGCATCCTGTAAAACAACTAGAAATGATGCTGTATCTGTGGATTTTTTTACCTTTTGCACGCTCTTAACTCAAAAAATAGGACAACAGGCAAAACTCAGCCTGCAGAAGTGATGACGAGTGTGACTTGCTAGTATACTTGAAAAACAACACTAGTTTTTACTGGAAAATAAAGTAGGCAACCATAAAGGGATGTTGGTACAAGACAGTTCAGAGATGTAATGCAAAGCACAAAATAGTTTCCTGTTTCTGTGAACACTTGCTTTTTCTACACATTAATAGCATATCTGAGGAGCATGTAAAGGAGGAATTTGTTTGCTTAAAGAAAAATCATTCTTAATGAACAGAAGACGACTGCTACTGCCTGCTCAATTCATCTGTCTGCATATCTCTGCAACTAATATGGTCCGTGACCAAATACAAACTGCCAACCATGACATCTCAGTACACAGAGCCACGAGCCATAACACACATGGGGTTCCAGGTACTTCAAAGAAGGCTACACCCATGCTTAGAGCTAAACCCTAAATCCACCATCCTGATAGATACGGAATCTGGTATTGAGGGTAGCTACTCTCAAAATAGGACAAAAATATCTATTTTGAAATTAGAATACATAAAAATAAATGTATTTGTTTAAAATTAGACATTCTTAACACTCCTAGTTGTTTTAACAGTACAGGTGAACACACCTGCTTTTAATTTCTCGAGAAAAAAGCATAAATACAGCTTTGAAACTCTTTTAATTGCAAACGTATTTCACACTAAAACTGCACACTCCTTTGGTGATATTTATAAGTCAACAATCTCAGAGGTGATAAAATAGTATTTGTTGGATAAAACTAATTTTGCCATAAATTTCCAGTATATACAAATACGCAGATAAATCTTCCTCTCACTCAAGTAGAATAATGTAAAGATTATTTGTGACCTAAATTTCTTTTTGTATAGCCTATGCCAATTTGCCTGAGAAAGGAATCAAAGGAGTAGCGGTCATTAGAGCTGCAAGAGAGAAAAGAACCCAGAAGAGTGTACACATCTGTGACATCTCAATATGAATGGAGACGATAGACGCCTTATAGGCTGTAATGGAGGGTGTGGGGGAGGCAGAAGAGCAAGCCTTTTTTGTTTGTAACATGAAGATGTGAATAATTCTGTAAAATGCAGTTAGGAAGCATTATGTGCCATAACTAAATTAGTCTTATTTCTTGATGGATTTCTTAGCTGTATTCAGTCTTCAGAAGAATCAGGCAGAAGTCATGAAACAGACTCAAATACAGAGAAACAGGAAAAGACAAGCCTTTGCAGAAGGAGAAGAAAAAGTAACCAGCTAGGTGTGATGGGCACATTTTATAAAAGAGATCAAACAAAAGGGCAAATCCATGGAACAAACAAAGCCTAGCATTTCTATGGACCTCAAAAGCATTATTGCCTGACCATCAGAGAAACTAGATCAGAATCTCAGAGAAATACTGAAGATAGCAAAAAACAAAAAAGACCAAATTCTTACTAGAAGTCACCAGACATTCATCGATTAAAATGTAGAACATTTTCTAAATTTAATTCTAAATTTGACATCATATTTAGGGGATCTTTTGAAGACCAACAGGACTACTACTTAAAATTGAATTAATCGGCTTTGAATACACCTACTGTAAATTCAAGAAGGCCTGTGAAATCTTAAGCTTCATTTATGAGTTTTTTTACTAGGAACATGCATTGGCATGCTAAAAAGACCGCGCAAGCAAGACAATCACTGCAAACTCCCATCTATTTAAAGCTTAGAAGTCTTGAGTTACTCTATATGAATCGAGTGAAGATTAATTCTCATAAATTCTTAGAATTCTGCCAAAACACTTTTCCACATTAAACAAAGACATACAGACAGCATGACACATTTATTCTAAAATTTGTAGCACATTACAATATTGTATTTATTTCTTCATTATATATCATAATTTGTAGCTCCAGTTCAAATTATTAAAACCAAATATCTTAAATAGCTGGGGGGNGGTGGTCATCACATGAAGCAGTTAAAGCTTGTGTATAAAAATCAATGAAATTCTCAAAGATGGCATTATTCTACTATAAAGTTAGTTGTGTTTAAAAAACAATATGCAGTTTAGAAGCAGTGTGGAATACTAATTTACACATCTCAAGTGATATGTGAGGACGTCACCACACACCCCCAGCCCTTAAGATGGAAAAGTGATTATGCTGTCACTGTATGACTGTACTGTGATGACAACGGTGAGACCGGGAGAGAGGCAAAAAAGATGCAGGCTCTCAAGTGAATTCTGGCTAACAGCTGCTACACCTACACTGCTTTCGGAGCCGAGAACAAAAACATTTTAAAAATACCTGTACACCTCTATAAGAAAGTTAAATGGGGATAACTACAGGGAAAAGGTTAGCACTCAAAGTGGAAAGCTGGTCTACGTGGGAAGAACTGAAACACCCACAGAATACAGTAAATTGAATGTAAACAGGAAACACAGGGCTAAAAAAGGAACGAGAAGAGTGCCTCGCACCAAACTCCAACTGATAATGATAAGATATTTAAACAACACATCAGAAGCAGGAAGCCAGCTAGGAAGACAGTGGACTTCATGGCAAAGGCATAAAATGGGCTCGCAGAGAGGATAAAACCATAGCTCTGAAAATCTCTTCATGTTAGCCTTGACCACTGAAGATACTGGAGAGATTCCCACTTCCAGCAGTCCTTTGTAGCAAACCGGTTGGAGAAGTAAAATTCATTTTAAGGAATTATAGATGAAGAACTAAACCAAATAGGCATATGAGCTGTTAGTCAGTGATAGGATACCCATCATCCCAGAAGGCGTTCAAATGTGAATCTTCAGAACCGCTGGCCAAACTGCACGATTTGTCATAAAAATGGCTACTGTATCAAAGGACTGGCAGGTGACCAGTATAGATCCTGCTGACATACAGGAATACAGAGGGACTCTCAGGAGCCATGAACCAGTGAATTTGACATTCATGCCTTCATTGACTTCCATCCATGGTAAGATGGTAGAAGCTATCCTAAAAAATAGTATCACTGAGCGCATGAATAAACAAAAAGTCTGCAGAAAAACAACCAACACAGCATGACTTCTAAATAGGGAAAGCTTATTTGAGGGGGGAAAAGAAAGTTGCATTGAATTACTGCGTGACCTCTATGGTCCTCACATTGATCTAATATTTTTTTGTCATTTTACATTTGTTAAAACTTGTAAGAAGATTTTTTTTTTTTTTTAATATTTGAATTGCTTTAGTGCCGTGGCAAAAATACGTTTACCCATATAACCTATTTTACCCAGGGAACTTGTATAGACTCTACTGTCAGTATGAAATGTGATTTCACTAAGGTTTGTTGACAGAGCTTTACCAGGAAGCCCTCCTAGTAACAGATTAAGCCTCAGAAAAACTAGTGAGATCAACACAGCACTATCATTCTGAACAACTAATATTTTCTAAAAGTCAAAGCTTCAACCATTTGTGAGCCAGAGGTCAATGAAAGAGGAGTGAAGAGAGTTCAGTGAAACCCTGAATTGTGCAACTCGGGTTTATGGGGGTTTGTTTTTTTATTTCCCCTTTACAACCATGTATAATTAAAACTCACGTTTCTCTCCTTAAAAATAAAAAACAAAAATAAATAAAAAACCCAAACCAAACAACAACAACAAAAAAACCACACAAAATCAAATGAAGTGACTTCTAGATTTAAGCTCCTTGCTTCTCCATTTTCTTCAGTTAGACTTCAAATATCAAGGTAAACTGTCGATATTTTCAAAATTTCTTTTACGGTGCTGGGGGAATGGAATACGTTTTTCTTTTTAAATGAAAAATGAGATGCTTTGCTAGTCGTGTCACTGTCACAGTTGGGGTTTGAAGAGAAAGAGCAAATATAACGAGTTGGGAGGGGGGGCGTCGGAAAAGGCAATACTGCAGCCTGCAATGGAGACACAAAAACCTGAAGAAAAAGCAATTGCCTTTTCCTTCCTATATTAACTGAGAAGTATTTTAATATGAAAAATATTTAATACTACAGCATTATCTGTAACTTCTAATTGTCAAAATTGCTTCAAGAAAAAAATATATTTCAATTATTTAGGTCATGAACAAGCAAAAATAAGCAAAGGAACCAAGAAAAAAAAAGTATTTTAGAGAATGAAGAGAAGCGCTTGACCATCCTCAGTGCATTGTAGAAAGGATCTGTAAACCTCAAAACTACAGGCTTGTTTACACGGGAAGACTTATTAACATTATTATACCAATAAAACACCATCTACATTACACCCACCTCAGAACAAACTAACTGGACTTAAAACATCCCAATATCAGATAAATTACTTAGAGCAAATTTCAGCTGGGAATGTTCAGACACTACAATGACAAAAGTCTGCAGAGTGCCATAGTAACACTCTGATACGTATTACTGTGTAGGTAAACACAAACATTTGTGCAATAGGTATAAAAGTTCCTTAACTAAGGAATGATAGTACAGTGTGGCCAATGTATTAAAAAATTACCTGTGTGTCAAGCATCTCCTTCCTTTTCTAGACTGATTGTAATGAATGAATGTATATCTGTGAAATATTTGAAAGTACAAAAGCTAATATTAATCAAGTAACCCATGAGAGAATACAGTGTAAATACTCTACCTGTACTGCACTATACTTTTAAGACTTTCACTCATTTAGAAAAGCAAAATGTGTTTTGCACAAAATCACTGTAGCAACAGTACAGCACAAAAATGGATTTCATTACAGCATGCTAATTTCACCATGCTCCATACTATAATTTGCTGTTCAGTAGCAGTGACCAGCACTGATAAAAATAAAGCAACTAATCCATTTTTATTATTACAAAATGCTTTTTAAAACAAAGGATTTTTATCCTCAGTCATTCTTAGCATCTACAGTTTTATGTAATGATGCCTAAGGTACTTCACAAGGAAAAAAACAAATACAGCAACAAAAATTTTACAGGAAGAGATATGCTTCCATCCAACATATATCTTACCATATATTTAAGCTTGTATAAAATTAAGAAAGCATGCCAAAATCTAACTCAGAAAGGAAGTTGCTCACTTTTAAGACCTTGATGTGCTTGCCACTCCATCAGTCCCACTTTGGTAATGTGTGTTACAACCGCGGTGTAACGACTGTAATTCTACAACTGGGGCCAGCCAAGAAACACAGACAAGCTTCAAGTCACTAGTACAAAATACCTTATTTACTACCCTCTAAAGAAAAAAGCAAACCAAAAATCCCCGAAACACCACTATCACCAAGATCACAATGTGTCATTGCAAAGAGAAATCACATGGGTTTCCAACAAAGTAAGTCAAAATATCTCAAGAATAAGTCATGTAAGAGCAGCATTCCTTAGGAAAGAGATGCTTATATATAGAAAATATTTGTTTTCTTGAGCATGTGTAGATGGAGGGATGCATGGAAGAAAGACTTTGCAGGATAAAAGTCTATAAACATACCCTGACAATGGAAAAAGTTAACATTTATAAGAGAGATCCATTTGCTTATCATTCTACCAGTAGTCCATAACCAGCAGACAAATTATGAGGGATACTGCTGAAGAGGAAAATTATCTGTAATATACAGACATTCACAAGTAATTAAAAACAATCATGCTGGCACAATCACACTAACTTTTTAGTCCTGTTTATAAAAGTGTATTTTCTGTTATTCATACAGCTTATTTTGTCTCCAAAACCAAATTTTACTAGACATCAGTTTAGGGTTCTCATGAGTCTAGACAAAACACTAAACAAAAATGTCTAAAATTTTGAAATTTTAAAATGTCATAAATCAACGCACTCGTTTTTTTAAATTAATGTGCAACACCTTTAAGGACCGCAGTTAAAATATATGCATTGTTTCAAGACCAACAAGCTTAAAAAAGATATATTTTTTCTATTGTCATCTTACTTGGACTTGTTTGTTCCATTTAATACCTGGTTATACACTAGTAATATCTTGCAATGATCTGACAAAAGTAATTCCACGTTTTAAATTCATCGAATAAATGGGGAGGATTTGAAAGTTGCTACAATCATAACCACAATTTTGGCTGAGGTCAAACCATAACAACACAGAAAATATAGTGAATCCATTACGCTTCTTCAGAG
>VXBO01007134.1:636937-680228 GCA_013400135.1 Rhinoptilus africanus
TTACAACATTTCAAGCAAGTAGAACAAGTTTTTCATTATGTGGCCAACACACACAAGCTGTTTACAAAGATATCAAAATGGCTACCAGACCATTTGTTCATCTTTGGAAAGAAAATGCATCATCTTTTCTTTTGCAAAGAGAAGCTTCAGCACTTTATTCTCATAAGAAATAGCATTTTTACTGTATTTAAGTTAATGATTTCTAGAAAATGTATGCTTCTGAGAGAGTATCATATATTCAGAACAATCCAATGTACTGAAAGTCCGGTCTAAAGTTCATTAAAATAATGGGAGGAAAAGTATTTTTAAGCTTTAAACATCACTCTTACTGTTTTATATTATAGTGCCAGTTTACAAAATGTTAACGTTGTGACTAAATTTGATAAACTAAAATCGTTACGGGTTTACAGTCTGGATTCTCATCTTAATGAGAGTTAACATCTTTAGAACAGAATGTTCAAAGCTGCAAGACATATGCTGAACATGTGTATACATGTAAAGCTTTGAAAGCTGCTTAAAAATGTGAGAATGAGTAAAGCTCATGTTACTCTTGATAAATGTCAGCTGTCAGGCATCACAGCCCAATACATACTATTTTTTCCACAAACTAGAGCCCAGAAAAATGTAATTTTTACTTCACCAGCTGAATATAACACATTATACATGGCAACATCTACTTAAGGTCAAAAGTTTAACATTTTTGAATTTTAACTTCCAAAGCAGGGTATTGTTACACAGACAACTGAAATGAATGGAAGTACTTCCTAAAATCTCAGGTAAAGTTACATAGAACCCTCTAATATATACGTTCTACCAAGAGGGACACATTCAACATCAAACCAAGTCAAAAAGAACCTGAAAGAGAAAAAAAACAGTTGTTTCTTATACCCGCTACCAATTATTTATTTTTTACAGCCCAGTTTTACTTGAAGAACATTTTCTGCTGTAAATCCCTCATTATAAAATTCTAATTGTATCTTGCAGCATTAGCCCAGCAAAGTCATGGAACATTAGCTGTACAATAAAAGGGTGGGGTAGGGATAAGACAGGGAGAACTTTCCATTAAGAAATGCTACTTTTTAATGGGATACAAATACATCAATCATCCCAATCTACAGTGTAGTCCACCTAAAACCTGTTCATTCCCCAGCTCCTCCATTTGAAACCACATATAATTTATCATTCTGGGGATATGGAAAATTATTACTATGCTACCACTACCATGCCAAACAGTGAAATGTACTTTAAAAATTTCACTGTGATTACCGTGTTAACAAGCAGGTTTCTTCCTCCACAGCTAAGCCTAAAGCGCTATGATAGTCTTTTGTGAGTTTTTATTAAAAGTATCAGCTATTTTTTTCCTGAGCAGGTTAAAAGCTCAGTGTGTTGAAAGATCATGAAATACATATGTCGTATCAATGCCTTTCCCTCTCTCTGTTTAAGTAATAAGTATTTTGATCCACTGAAATGTAATATCCTTCTACTGGGATATTCAGAGGCACTTAGCATTGGTCTAAGTCCGTTTCTGTTAATTCAATGAGAATTCTATCACCAGCTCCAGCAGAAATACTAAAGCTGAACGTAATACTTCTTTCAAAAATTTATCTTCAGCAGGAAAAAAAAAATCTTTTATCTGAATATTTTTAACTTCAAATAGAAAGATACAGTAAATGTGTTTTGTCCTGTCAGAAGACTTAGAAGACCTAAATTTTATTTAGAATTATTTCCCAAATTATTGAGTAACATAGGTGTGCACTGTACACAGAGACAAGAAAAACAGATAAAATATCTCTGTTTGCCCAACAGACACCTTTTCAAGATGTTCTGGTACTACTGCCTATGTTAAACCTGATGTCCGAATTGGAACAATTCCTATTTAAAATTATTCTTCCAGTATACCTGGTATTTTCTAAGACCGTCAGTAATAACCCACAATGTTCACATTTTTTTTATTTTAAAAAGATATGCTTTTTACACACTGTCTACTACTTATAGTTGTTATAAGTAATTTAAATGATCTTTCATCAACCGCATTGAACACCAATGTTGCAAAACTAGAACAGTTACTGCTGAAAGCAGTGGCGACTTAACTGCTAGACTTACTACAAATACTGCATTATTTGTAGCAATGTAAACATCAAAATAACATCCTTAAATCGCAAAAGTGATTATAAGCACTAATCAGAGTAAACTATCAAGTTTCAGCAGAATACAAAAGATCTTTTATGGTATAAGAAAGAATATGAAGTATGAAAAAGTCCCCTTGCACTTTTAATTTATAGTCACCATTGCATCTGCTCTGAAACTAACACTGGTGATGTGAAATTAGAGCTGAACAATCAAGACAGAAAATACAATGAAAAGGCTGTAACCTAAAATACGTTGCCTATTAATACTAGCAAGAAGATGTAGAGTTCTTGTATAGTGTAGATGTATAGTGAAGAGTAACACGTGTATGTTGTTTCAAAATAAATATCTAACTTTACAAACAGCTTAATGCTATAATCCTCATATCAACATTTCAAAATAGGTACCTTCAAAGAGACAGATTAGTAAATATATCCCATATTACTTTGACAGACATATAAGAAAAGGAAAGGAGAAGCACTAAAAAAGACAAAAACTGTCAAAATCAGGACCACAGCATACCTACTACTGACCAGGGAAAATATCCTGTGAAATGGAGAACAGTTTGTTCAAGTTAGTCATAACTGGGTAAATCTTAAGTTTTAAAGCATTACGGAAGATGTAAAATACTTCATTCAGAAATTCTAAAATTTCTTCTTAGTCTTCAAACAATACCTTTCCTTCTATCCTCGCAACTTTTAGGAAGATTGCTAGATGACTTCATTCATTTTACAGCAAAATCTATCACACTTAAAACTAAAGTGAACTTTAGTTTGGATGAGAGGTAAACTTCATCCATCTGTCATGGGACAGTGAAATGCCACTCCCTCCGAATGATACCACTGCCTTGGATTACAAAAGGGCCACAAATCCTGCAATTCTGCAGTAAACACCTAACAGTTATTTTCACTGCTTTACATGTCTTTCCTAGCTCTGATGTTCTCCAAATTCAAGGATCTTCACTGAATCCTGGCTGATAAGCAGGGATTTCTTACTATCTTTGGGCAAGTGAAGGGATTACCACTTACTGCCCTGTCACTACTTCATGGCCAGCTACTCTTTAACAAATTGCTCATTGTTAGCCTCTAAGATGTCACACGCCACAGTGGAGCACTTTAAGCAAAATGAAACTGGCATCTTAAACCATCATCCTGGAAACTGCAGTGGTTCAGGATTGACAAATTACTGTCACCAGTACAAGCAGAGCAGAAGATCTTCAGTTTCTCATCAGAGAATCTAAGACACTACTAAAAATTTTTCTTAGGACTGCTGGTTTATAGGACTGAATTTAAAACACCTTTAAAAAAAGCTGGTTTTTTAACAATTGCACTTCAAAGACACACTGGATTAAGTTTCCTAAAAGCAAACACTGATTTTGTTTTTACAGTCAAGCAAGTCAACATTTTCCTAACTTTGAGCCAATGAATGACTAGCAGCCTTCAAAGTTTTTCAGAGGGTACCCCAAAACTTTATGAAACTGTTGAGGAATGCTATGAAGACAGCATGAAGTGTACTATGTAAAAGAGCACCTTTAAACAGTATTAATCTTGCTGTGACAGACTATAAAACAAGCAACAAAGGGAATTACAACATAGAATGCTTTACTTCTAGAAAGATGAGAAAAGTCCTCTGCATTCCTGAAAAGACATAATTAACATTTATATTATATACACCTATAAAACAGCATGAAAGCAAAAGAGAAGGATTATTTCCTTCAAACAAAGATAGCATTTCTGGTACTAGTGTGTTCATTATCAATACCTGTTCGCCACAGAAACACAGAATTAACCACGCTATATCACATCAGAGCCTTGCTTTATTCACTACTGAAAAAGGGCGAAAAGGGAGGTTTAGCTTCCAGGAATGAGTAGGAAACTAATACATACTACAGAACACCCTTGTAAATATAAACTCTGATAAATCTATTAATATTCTCTATTAAAAATGCAAAATGTTTTTTAGTCTCCTAGTAACTTGTCTGATATCATGTGCCTGCTAAATGTATACGTGATTTTTTTTAAATCAATTTTAAATGATTTTGCTTTTCAGTTAACAGGATGCCCCCATTGTCCTCCCCATAAAACACACAAGACTCCAGTCTACTCTTGTGTCGTGCTCTGTTATTCAGTTTCTGAAAGCCTCAAACATTTATTCTCTCTCCAAATGTTCTCTTCTGCCTCTTATAGCAAGCTTAAGCAAGCTTTGCATTCATCTTAATTTTCTTCATTTTCAACTTTAGGATATTTCAAAATAAGATTCCTCTGATTGAAAACCTCAATTCTAATCCTGTCACAACAACATGTGAGCGATGTTGACACAGGACCCAGAAGGGTGACTTTATATAGGTGGTAGAGAATCAAGGGGAAAAAACAAAAGAAATCTGAAACAAAGAGACAGAACTGCTTTTCCTACTTAAACTGTATTGTGGAGAAAAGGGGAATGGCAGCTTTTGAAAAAGCAAATCATCTAATGAATNTTCCTCAAATAAAATAAACTTTCTGTAAGTGTCCACATCCAGTACACATAGCCCTTTTTCTTCCCTAGGACAGTCAAAGCTTAAAAAAAATTTAAAAAGGCATCAGTAATTTTCCTATTGTCTATCACATCACAACCCTGAGGTTTATTACGAAAGAATGTTGTTTGTTCCACACTTGTCTCTTCTACTGCTGGACATGGGAATATATTTAAGCTGTAACATCCAAAATGAAAAATACTTATCCTCTGTTTTCACTGCATCATTACCAAAAGACTACAAAAGCATGTGGAGACAGCAAGACAAAAGACATACCGTTTTTGCTGGCATATCATTTTTGCTCTGCATCTATTTATATGTCAGATCCTTGATTTATCAGGACATTCCCTATTTGTACCTTGAGAACTAAAACTGTCTACGGTAAGGATTACAGTATTATTATAAGGATTATTGTATTGTGCTTTTAATTTACTTATCTTGAAGAAAACTCTGCATTTCTACTACCATCTGATTGGAGAGAGTGAACAATGGGCATGGTGCAGTGATACACCGTGAAGAATTCCTGATACCACAAACTGTACAGAGCTGATCCCTTTTGTTGTCTTAGCCTTCCAGATCTAGACTTGAGCAGACTATTCTAAGGACGACCACATACTACAAATGAGCGAATGCAACAGTTAAAAGCACTTCAGACAATCTTCTGTTTTCCTTCCTCCATCTCTTTAGGGATGTGGTCTCTCTACTATTTAAAATTCATGTACTGCTTTGAGAAACAGCCAGATAGATTATGCTGATTATCATCCTAAAGGACAAGCACTATATGCTCAGCAAATATTAGAAGGAAAGTTTAGAGAAATCAGAGCTAATGACAAAATAGAATAGATAAGAAGAGCTTTCCAGAACACACACAAAAAAACTCTGAATGGGAATGGCAGAAAAGGTTCTATGTTAGCATGCAGAATTTCTTTAAGTGATCCTGTCCTGTCCTACCCCTACTCACAAGGCCCCCAAACAACCAATGTAAAACCAGTTTTAAACTCTGCTGGAAATAAAGCAGACTCTTCTAAAACAGCTGCAGAGTAAATACCCTGGTCTGCTACTTCAGTAGAAATCAGAAAGGAAAGCTACCATCTACTGTCCCTGTGGCCTCAGAAGACTTGGGAACAAGCTGGCTATTAGGGCATATCAACCCAGAAACATTTATAAGCAACAGCTGTACAGATAATGCAACTTACAGAGATTATGAATGCATAAAGTCCTTTCAGCTATAGCAGCCAATCCTTGCACTTACTGCATTTTTCAAGAAAGTGAGGGCGGCAAAACACAATTCGCAGCAGGAGGTCTGCTTCACTGAGATCACACCACTTTGTTCTATCTGAGAAACGCTGTTTTCTACATACTGTTTTGTATATTAAAGGGGGGGGGAGGCACAAGATTTCTTAGACACTGATTCCTGAACTCTAGTGCCAGGGAAACAAGACTGTATGTAGGTACACATATGCTTAAAGGAATCAACATGTCTGCTGCTTAAAATTTTTTGCATCTATTCATCTTGCTACATCCCAATGGCACACAAGAGAACTTACAAAAATTATGATGCTAGCCAAGAAGGTGAACAAGTACACTGATCTTTTTTTTTTTTTTTTACTGTCTTTTAAGAAGTTTCTGCTATGAATCTGCTCCAAGGCTAAAGTAAGACTGGACCTGAAAGCTGGTTTTGAGGGCCTCTAGATCTGATCAATGTTTATTTCTTAGAAAAGGTATGTCTCCATATCTAATGCAGCTCTTCAAAGAGGGATTTACATTCCTGAAACCCAGCCTCTTATTGTTGCAGAGGACCAAGAGTTCACTCATCACTGAAGATCTGCAACAGGGATGCAGACAGGACAGCTTTGAGACCAACCTATTGAGGGAGAAGCAGAGAAAAAGTTGCTTACTGCATTCCATGATGAAACACTTGGACCGCAAATAGTCAGTTTCATCACCTACTGAAACAGAAATAAGAGCAGAGAAGAGGGAGATAGAACGGTAATGTTTTACAAACAAACAAAAAAATCTAAGTTCCAACTACTATAGTCTTTTTCAGCATCATTTGAGACAGTGTGACAGTTAAGAGCTGATTTAGGGAGAAGTGGCAAGCTTTAACACTAGATGCCAAGAGTCCAGCTCACAATACAACTCCACGATCAGAGCCAGGAGACTGAGGGGATATAAGCCAGCAGAAATTTGAAGCACACAATAGAAGTACTGATGAGTCTTGGAATATAAAGTAATTTTCAAAATTGAGAAGTTGTGCTTTTGAATTTCCTCTAAGTCATCTTTCCATCCTTCAGTAAAACATGACAATAGGAACTGTTTACTCTAGATAATAGAAAGACTAGACGAAAACACTTTGGCATGCACTTCCTTTTAAATTTCTCATTCCTAGTTTGGAAATCTTGGTGGCAGGAAAAAATTCTATAAGGGTAGCTCTAAAATGGCTGGCAATTCCTCCCTGAGGAAAACTGGAAGATGTAACTGACCTCAAAATCTAATCTAAATAAACACACAGAATAAAACAGTACAGAACTCCATAGCTTATTTTCAGTTTGTGACTGTTCATTTAATGCTTTTTGATTACAAAAAGCATCAACAGTATCCCTGATACCCCTCTTTCTGGCCATTTTCATTAGAAGTAAAGGTTACACTAGTGATTTTTCACATGATCAGCAGTTAGCTCTCAATAACGGTCTTGAATTACATGTCCCCCAAAGTAGGATACTTTGAAGTTAGAGGATTTACAAATTTAGTAAAGTTTGTGTTTCTTTAGCTTGAGAATCAGTCTTCATTTTTTGCCACTTTCCCACTCTACTGCTGGCATGTGCAGTAATATTTTTAGTGGTCACCCATTTCTAACGCTAAAAGGCATGTGCGCCCGATGTGACCACAATGCAATCATGCAACTGTTCAAGAGAAGCCTTTCAGATAAAGACATTTAAATGACACTTCAGAAACAGAGTTCCTAAGAATTGTTACTCACTCTTCTTTCCTTTAGAAGAGCATTTATTCCATTTCACTGTGACAAGCAATATGATTTGCAGCTTCAGCGCAGCTCCACTGTGAAGGCAGAGGAACAGCCACAGAACGGACAATGAGAAGCAGACGGGACGCACACAGGCACAGGGAGGATAGAACAAAGAATCACAGGGAGTGGAAAAAAATAAACTATATAATAGCTGCTGCTTGGGAACACTAGCTGGAACAAATAGGGAGGCCACCAACTATCATTACAAGCGCATGTTTCTTTTGCAGTTGCAAGGAGAATTGCACACAAGAGGGGGCAGGGGATCTGCTATTAATCATATTATATTCATTGTTCCCTGGATGCTGCTAGCAATGCTCCAGGAGACTCCCTCAATTCCCAGATAAGACCGCAGCAAGAACAGCACCTCTCCAAGAACAGCCTACGAACCTTCCCAACCTTGTCCTACTATCTTAGTTCACTGCCGTAAACTAAACACTTCTTAGCCACTGAACTGCTTATTGAACTGAATTTTTAAAAAGTCCAGATCACAGTAGTCAAGAGTTCCTCCCCATCCTAATCCCTCATTAGGAAAATGAACACTCTGCATAAATCTGGTAACACTATTTGCAGGCACATGCCACTAGAGAGGTGAAAACATCAGCCTGAAGTAGTCAGGAATCAAGTTTCTTTGTCGAGGAAGAGTTTTGAATGTTATCTCTAAGTAAGGTGCTGAGTGACTCCTTGATTAAGTGACACTTAACATTCAGTAAGTTTAATGTTCCAGCAAGAACAGCAGGCCGATACCTGTGCCTGGGAGTGGGGGAGGGAGAAAACGGCAGCCGATGCAGTAAAGTAACCAACTCAGCTATTCTTTTGTCAGTGAAAAGACAGACACGGTTAAGGGAAAAGAAACGTGGATTAACTAAATCTCGTATTCATACTTCATTGAAAACGTAATGCCGCTTTTATTTGTCTGGTTTGGCAAAGCTACAGCGGGAAGGTGAATTTTCTTGACCACAGGTTTTTTTTTTGGTGACAAATTCTGCATAGTATGGAAGTAACACACACTCTAATTAAGTTCAGAATTAGTTAGAGTCACCCTACCCTAATAAAAAAATCATAGCATTGGCTACCATGGGACTCTTGCACTTTGCAAATTGGCAATGAAGTTCAGCTGGCACTACCTGTCTCCCGGTCTGAAAAAATATCTTATTCGGAGGTTTGAACTAGATGGTCTTTAAGGTCCCTTCCAACTCATACCATTCTATGCTATTGTTTAAGGAAGACACAGAATTGAAACACAGTTGCAGTTAGAGAAATACGTACGTACCACAGCAACTTACAAACTAAATAGTAATAATGAGACATTTCGCCCTTGGATTGCATTAAGGAGAAACCACTTCAATCTTTAAAAAACCAAGGCGTTTATCAAGCAGCAGAGCTCACTGCAGCCAGCGTGCCTGGTGACTCATCCTCCCTTCCCCAGGTTCTAATTAGCCGCGATAGTCAGCATCAATTTGGTAGCTGGTTTTTGTTGGGCGGTTGGTTTTTTTGGTGGGTTTTTAATTCTTTTTTTTTTTTTAACCCACACAAAAACCATCTTGGAAGTTGAAAAACGGGCTCCTCCTTGTTTACTGATCAGAGTTTTAGAAAATAGCTGGCACTCGCAGTAAGGCATTTTCCAGCTTTACCGTTAGCCGGACACGCAAACTACTTGCTTGTGCTTGTCCGTCCCGTCCCCCCGCTTCCCCTGGAGAGGGGCCGCATGCGGCACGGCACGATCACAGAGAATAAATACAGGAAAAAGGGGGGGAAGAAAAAAAAACCCACCCTGTGCTCTTGGCAAGGGGAAGGCGTTCCACAAGAACTGCTACAGGGTCAAAAGTTTACGGTGGTTTCAATTTCACCTTTCCGCAGCCAATGAGAGCGCGGCGGCTGCAGACGGCTCCGCGGGCGGCAGCGCCGGCCTTAACTCCTTGCGGCCCGGCCGGCCCTTCCCCGCCAGGAGAAAAGAGGAAACAAGAAAACAAGAAACAAGAGGAGGAGCAGGGCCGTGAGACACAAGTTTCGAGCGGCAGAAGTGGGTCCCCTCACCCCCGTCTTGGTGGAAAAGCGGGTCAGCAGCCTAAGGGGCAGGACTGACCGGCGGTGGTAAAGCGGCGCTGAGCTACGGAGCTGTGAAGCGTCAGCAGCGAGACTGCGCGGGCAAACAGGAAAGACTGACCTTGCAAAAGGGAGGGAGGGAGAAGACCAGCACAGAATTGTCGGAAAGGATTCCGAATGCGCAGGCAGGAGCTGCTAGTGATTTAGCTTGCTTCTGTCAAACGAGGAATTGGCTTTGGCCTGGCATAAGGCTGGGCAGCCCAGGAGCGCTGCTGCCCACGGTCCAGTCCCCACAGTGCCATTAATAATCCTCTGCTTCAAGAGGTTGACTTCAAAACAAGGCATCCTCCATCTACTCCAAGAAGGATAGACATTGAATTTGTGGCCCTTGGGTACAAAAATTGTCAGCTCTTCAGTTTGCACGGGAAAACAAGTAATACCTAGCCACAGAAGCAGTCTGGACACAAGACATTTGTGATAGATTGTCTTGCTTTGGCACAGAAAACAGCAAGATGTATCTTAGTCTCCACTCATTTTAAGATTAAAGAATTAGAACAGGCTCCTTGTTCCACCATATTCCTCCATTCTGTATCAGTGGTTCCAGCTTCCATCATCTCCTAAGCAGTAGTTCTGGTTTAAAAATTTAATGGACAGAATTACAACACAAGCTTTCCAGAGTCAAAATCTCACTGGCAATGTAGTTTCACTTCAGGGGCTACTGCTGCCTTGGAGAATCAGTCCATGGTGGGGTAACCCAAAACCTGTGCTGGGACCAGTTTTTATTCTCTAGGAGACTGATGAAAATGCCGATGACAGCAAATACCAAATGACACAATCTATGATTGTGTTTCAGCAGCCACTTGATCTTGTAAAGTCAGTGTTAACTATACTTAAGCACAGAGAGCAACTGATTTATCACCCGTTGACTGGCCTTGCAGACTACAAGAAAAGAGGACTAAAGCACTCTAAGTGACAATGTGGATGAAGAGTTCTCAGTTTGGTGCAATAACGGAAAATATAATATGAGGCAGCACGAAGATAAGTCTATAAAGCATGTAGTTACGGCAAATTCAGTAGCAAAGTAACCTAAGAGTATGTTCCACACAGCCGAAAGGGGTACGGTTACACAGGGATCTTGAAGTGAATGATTAACAACTCTGACTTGATACCAAGTAGAATGGCAAGTCATTGCATACGTTTGCAGCGTAAACAACATGGAATTAAACCATTCCAAAACAGGCAGCAGTCAAATCATCTCCAACACCCTGCAGAAAGAATGACAAGAATCTGAATGTAATTGTGAAGAGGCAAAATGAGTAAACATGCCGTTGACATGCAGAAGAGGTTTATGCTGAAGATGCCAGCTAAAGTAGAACTCAGTTTTCCAAACCCTAAAACCAACCAGATGGTAGAGTCTTCAAGGTAATGCACATGAGAACCTAACAGAAACAACCATTAGTCAGGTGGCAGCTATTACTAATTCTCCAGAAATGTGGAGTTTGAAAATTGGTAAGTTATCTTAGCCCAGAACCTTAAAGGCTTTCTCAGCACTTGGTAATGATGAAAGATATTCTGGTCTCGGCCCTCTATGTATGTCCCAAGATACTCTTACAAGCAGCGATGCCAGCTGAAAATACTGCCAACAATCTTCTTTTTGTAACTCAATTCACAAAACAGTTTTAGGCAAGAAGATAATAATGCAAAACTCTTAAAACCTGCTTCAGGAATAGTCAACCACTCAATTTAAGAGCAGCCAATGAAAAACAATTTCCAGCTGGTGGGCAAGGTCAGACTGATTTCTTTAACAGGCACAGGTAGATTCCTCTCTCAATCTATGCAAATAGGCACAGCAGCTTAATACAGCTACTATGAGGTTAAGTTTAATGCCTTAAGAGCTGCTAACAAAAGATGCAGTAAGTGATTAAAATCCATCACGTCAGAAAGTTAAAGACATCATAAGAATCTTAGCTGATTGAGATCGTGCCCTACTACCCATCTTTTCTACTCTAGTTCAAAAATGGTAAGATACCAGTGAAAATGCTATCAAATAACACTGTATTTTCTCAGTTTAGCTAGGCTAAAATACAGTTTTGCCAATAGTAATTTAAGACTTAATTACATATATAAAAAGCTATTTTCCTCTCAGTAAAAAGAGCAGTTTGCTTTTGTTGTTTTACCTTCCCTAAATGCCATGTCGTTTTAGAGAAATTCCTTTAAGTTGAGATATCATAAATAAATTCCCTTTTTATAAGATGGCCTCGTTTTAAAAGAAAATGGATGCTATAAAATTTTACATCAAGTCAGCATGTTACCAAGAAGCTTTTCTGTGTGTTCTGAATTTGATTAATACAAGCCAAGGTCACTTCCTGAAAGATGCCTACCACTGCAGCTGCAAGCAAACTAGACTCTTCTGAGCTCAAAAGCTGGGGGATGGGGAGAATATACTCGAAATTTCTAGTACTGTCTCCAAAAATACACTGATTACACAACTTGAGTAGTATTTAGAAGTGTTTACTAGATCACCACACATAAGTAACCTATTAACTAAATTCTGAGTCTATATAATCATGTTTTCAAGCAAAAACAATTCACAATGATGTACCAGCATGTCTGCAAAAAGTGACTAATTCTGGGGACCCTTTACTAAACTTAATGCAATTCCCTTGAAAATGTACCTTTTTTTCTTTTTTTACTATGTATGTTTTATTATGCAGCTCATGAAGCTAATAAGAGACACTGCCCTTGAATTAACAGCCTGTCTGAGTCGTACTGAGACTGTGAGGCTCCACCCAAGCTACACTGTGTCCTATTCTGAAGCCATTTAGGAAAAACACATTTCAGGAAAGCATGCAAGCTTTTCCCAGAAGTCTACAGCATGTATTTTTCCATTTTCTTTAGACTATACCTATTGTTTACAAAACCAGTTAGATATTTTAAAGTTATTTTAAAAACATGCCGTATTTGCATTATGCATGAGGCCAGAACAGATGTAGTTTCTTCCCAGACACAGCTTAAGCTTACAGGTCATGAAAATAAGACCCATACCAAACAAAAGAGAGGTTTTGGGGTTTTTTTTTGCTTTTTGTGTGTACAAATAAAGATTCTACAATTTGCATTACCAAGGGGTAGGGAGGGAGGTGGGTGAAGAGGAGGAGGGAATGACATTGGTTGTTGAAAATCATCTAAAACCACACACCAAGAGACACTTCCATGCAGGCATCTGTTAGTCTAGGAAAGGAGCCTCACTGACTTTATTTATGAACATGTACACACACACACGCACTCAATTTAATATACTTCATCTTTACAACAGCCTTGATACACCCAACACTGCAACTGAAGTTTCATACTGGGCTAAAATTAGGAGGACCTACTGAACAAAAGTTAATTTTGACAAACTGGTGCACTAAAAAGAAAAGAACATGGCTGGTTTTGGGTGGGCATCTTTGCCTGAAATAGAAAAATACACTACAGCATATCATTACCTATGTAGGCACAGCTACATCCGTGGTTAAGGATGCCTAACATTTTCCATCACAGAAGCCTGTTCCAATTCTTTAATGACTGTCTCTCACACACCCCTCAGAACTACTTTTTGTGGAAGACTTGCATAAAATTGGTTCAGACATTGAAAAACAGAGTGGAGAATTCAGTTGAACAGAATACAACCTTTTATTCAGTCCAAGAAGTTAAAGCTTCAGAAGAGAAACTGATCAAATGTCTGAACAAGCTAAGCTTCATTTTGCTGCTCCAATGAAGGTATCTATACAGACATTAAGTGCCTTTGAAGCCTTTGAACATGCTCAGTTTTGTTTTAAACCACTTGCCAAGACCCTCAAGTATTTTATCTAACCAGGTAAGCTTTGCTGCTGCACAGCTCCTCCGTGCTGACAGGAGAGAACATGCTTTATCACCGTATTATAAAGACCAAGAGCAGCTTCACTGTAAACCTGACAGCTATGAAGCAGTTAAAGTGCCTGGCAGCACAGTAGCTATTGAACAGGGGCATTTTTCTAGGTTATACTGCCCCACCCATACACAGCAGCCACAAAACATGAAGCAGCAGTAGGATCAAGGGCTTCGCAAAGGCCACCTTTCCCTCCCCCCCCCCAGTTCAAGATCCCAGTTGAAAGCCCAGATGGGGGGTTTGGCCAGTAATGCTAAAAGACTCTGCTCCTGCCCCTCTAGTGGCTAGCCCATGGAGAAAGCACGCTCAGTCCAGTGACCAAAGTGCTGCTGATCCACTCGGTGGGATTCCAGATGACAACCTTGCTGGCAAACAGCAGAAATTTCCTTTTGGCAAATTATACCATTTTTTCCATATGCTTTTTAAAGGCTACAAAAAGTTACACTGAAAATACTAAGGTTGTGAGGTCATTCCAAATAAAAACCCCTTAAAATAGTGTTGCCAACTCCAATTCTCAACACTTCTTCCTTTAACCCTTGTTACACATAGTTAATTAAACACCAGTTGCTGTGTAACGTTTTTAGACTCTACATGGGACTGGCACCCATCAGTTCATAGAAAAGACCACTGTAGACGTACTTAAGTCTGTTGTATCATCTCCAAAGGGCATTACTACTTCAGCAGCCATGTTCACTTTACTATTCACTGATATATAATGGTTTCATAAAGGGAAAGCTGAAGTCTGTCAAGGACCTGTATCCTAATTTGGCCTTTACCCAACATGGGCACATAGTGAGTTTCAGTGACATTCAAATCAGGACACAGGGGGGTTTCCTATGAAAAATAAACAACACTGATATACACTGTCTTGATTATGGCAGATCACAAATTCAGATTAAGAATATTCATTTAGAACAAACTTTAAACTGGCATTTAAATCACTGATGTAACCATTAGAAATATTTACACCCATCAATAAGGAGAGGCACATGAGCAGAAAAGAAATCCAGTCCATAAATCATGTTGACTTGCCTTGGGCATATTTTGCTAGTCTGCAGGTGCCATACTTACGGACATTTATTCATGTGCTTGCACAAGAACTGAGCTATAGAATTAAGGTCAGTAGATATATTATTTTACACTGTAAACCAACTAATTTTAATTATAGGTCTGGATAAATTACAATTTTAAAGACATAGATTCATATTCTGAAAAAGCATTTGAGTCCTGGGGTGGCAGGGCAGAAGGCAGATACCCGTTAGGGCGTTCTGTGTTACATACGCACAGACTCACGCAAACTGTCTTCAATGGGAGTTAAATGCCTGGTGTGTTAGAGAGCTTTGGAGGATTCTATTGGGTATCTCTTTTCATCAGGTTATGAAAACAGATTTTTTTTTTCTTTAATTTACTGAAAAACACACATCGCCTTTGCTTTTAAAATTAGATGATCTTATCCTCCGATCTAATAATAAGAGGCCCGTTAATGAAGTTTCCAGCGTTTCTGGCAGAACTATGCTCTCAAATTTGAGAGTACAAAATCAGAGACTGAAAACAAAGTTACTGAAGAAATGAAATCAAAATAGTTTAAGTTTTCCATGCAGGGTATCAATGCTTATCTATAATTTAGGTCATTGTAAGGATGTACAGCTACTTAATGCAAAGGTGGCATTTCTAAAACACAACTCGACCTTGAAATATGGAAATGTTCCCAGCTCAGTGCTGTAATTAAAATCTGATTAAGTCTGAGCGTACACAGGTATGCTTAGTATGGCTGAAAGAAATATTCATTTAGCTGAACACAAATGCTTACCATTCAAAATGTGAAGGGACAATTGTCTGTCTACAGTACACCAATAAATCTGAGCATTTAATTAGTTAAAAATCCTCTTTCCTCTATTTTTTCATATACCTTACTAGATTTCACATTCACAAAGACCAGAGTTTAGTAGAGCACCTTCAGATAAACTGCTAATCCCTCCCCATATTAATTCGTCTCTCCACTGTACAGTCAGATTATCTTGTTACATTTTAAATGTTGTCCATCCACTCTGCACCAGCATCTGCTAACACAAAGCTGAAAGCTGTAATGTTATTTTGCATGTCACCGAATCAAATCTTAGATTTCAGGGGTCAATTATTTAAAAATTAAGCTGAAATGGAGGAGGAAAATGCCCCAGTGGTTGGTTTCTTTCTTCAGTGCTACACAAAACAGAAAAATAGTACCTAGAGAGATACTATAGACTGGAGAACCTCAGTTTCTCCTTTGAGGCCTACTACAAAAGGGCAAGAGGCAAGCTTTAGTACCTGCCACAAGTTACATTTCAGTTTTCAAACAGTAGTTGAACACAGGAACCAGTTCCAAAGAGCCTAAAGAATCTCTAGCCTAAGAGGCCTTCAAGACTTGACTGAATAAAACCCCAGTGAACCAGCTCTAACTTTGCTCTCAGGGCATGGATTGATGTTAGCATAATTTCTCTGTGATTTTCAGTAAAACCTTGCCATCAGAGAATTATGTACTGCAGCCCAAATGGTACCATTATAACAGCTACTAAAACAAGAGAGTAGTTTATAATTGATCCTACTTTGCCTTAATTTTAAGAAGTATTTCCACATTCTTTTTGGTGCTGATTTTAAGCAGGTATGTTTCGTTAATCTCATACTCTTTACATTTTGCATACATCCATTAATACTCCCATCTTTATTGGACACAAACTACGTATTCCTGACCACAACATTAATTCCTACCATCAACAATCTTTTTTCCCATTTATGAGAAAAAGCAGCATGCTTTTCCATAAGGCTCTCAATGCCCTGTGGATTTTTTTTCCCCAAATTTTTCTATTCTTTACAAAGATTTTCCATTGCGTAAAAATCTTATGCTTCTAGTTTTTCTAATGTTCTATTAAAGAAGCAATACCTTCGCTTTCATGAAAAAGACATTTTCCAATAAGTCTCACACTAAGCTCCCTAAGATTCCCGCAGCAGGCAGAAAATCAGTTTTGCTTATGGACTTTTTTTTAATAGAAATGTTACTTCTCAAATGCTGATGTTTATCTGCAGAATTCTCCATAATGATGCTGTCATCATTAGCACAGAAATTCCAAGTAGTTTTAGGAAGATTTGCAGCCATTCTGAAAATTAGTAAAAGAGGTCCGTGACTGCCAAAAACAGAAGAAGGGATCACATCCTTCCCATTCAAGTGCCAAAAACATTTGTAATGTTTTCTTTCAGATCCAGTTGCTTCCTTGTTTGTAGATAAACAGCTAGAGTAGTTGTGTAGTTTCACAACATTAGGAAGCAATTTTATGTATTTTTATATAGTGCACTGGAGGAAATGCCAGGATAGAGCTGTTGATTTTTTTTTTTTTGCATTATTACTTTTCCTTAAGCACATTGTATGTTTAGTTCCCAAACAAACAGACCAACTGAATTGTATCTTACATTCACTAAAACCCTGAGCTGGTGAACCATTGTTTGAGCATTTGTCTGCCAATGAGACATTCAAGATGCATCCACCATGATTTAAACAACTCATTTTCTCTTTTACCAGACTTTCAGGTCATTTTGCAGTTTAATTCAAAGTTTAACTTGATGCTAAGCTTTAAGGTTAGTATTCAGCTATACCTCTGCATTGGGAGGTTTTTATATTTAGCATCTGGTAGGCACATCAACCATGGCAACTAGCTGGTTAGCACCAGTCATACGTTTGTGTTATACAACTGGAGTGTATCAACTATACAGCACAGTTGAGTCAATGTGTTTTCTTGCCAGTAAACACCACACTACATTTGTCCAGTTCGGTGACTTTCAACTGCAGTCCATCACACTTCCATGGCACTCAGAAAAGGAAGTTATGTTTAGGTATACTGCAGTCAGACTGTTACATTCTGGGGCCCTGTCAAAATTAGTAGGAGAAAAGGTACTAACATTGTCTCTAGGCATGGTATAGCTTCAGTATTTTCTTTTAAAAGCCAGCTAAACATTTTTAGTGTATCTAGCAGTCTATTAAAAGTTAGGGAAGCTACAAAACCTTACCTACACTGCAGCTTTCACCAGTAGGAACCTTACTTTGTTAGATTCTCATATAGATGAAGCCTATAAATAACAGCAAACATACAATAACAGGATAAACACAGCATACCATGGAAGGAACACAAGAAAGAGCAGGCAAAACCTAAGTCTGATGTCATTAATTCTGTCTTACAGAATAAAAATGTGATTTAGGGTTTTTTTTCATTGCAAGCAGATTTATGACAGACAATATGCTTAGACAAGTGTCTCCACCCAGTCAAGAACAAAAGTTATTTATCCCTTCTCTCCACCACATATTATTTAGCTCAGCATATTATCTGTCTGCAAATCATTGCCTAGGAACTGTAGCATTTTAATGAGCACAGCTATCTGAAACAAAACACAATCTATTCTGTGCTTTGAAGACATCATTCTCCAAAGAATTTCCTTCCACTGTCTCCTTTAATTTTCTTCATTTTGCTTTAACCTTACCTTATTCCAACCAAGCCAGCTCACTTGAATTTTATTTCAGGGCACCTGGAAAGAGGTTGATCTTATCACAAGAGATTATTCTGAAGGAGGTGCTTCCTTTCCTGACACCAAAATCCCACTGAATGGAATGCCCAGACAAGTTACCAGTTTCATTACTCTCCAGCAACAGGTATAGACCTTGACATGTTAATCTACTTGAGTACTGAAGGCTAAATCGGATACCCCAGAAGTTATAACAAAAAACCAACCAAAACAAACCAAACCCAACCAGTGATTAGCATCATCTCCAGTCTGGGCCCAAAACAGCATCTGCTAAGAAATCCCATTTCATCACCATTGTTTCAAAAGAACTATTCTGAGCAAAGTATTCACGTCACTGGTTACTTGAGAAAGAAGAAAACTCTAGTATCAGTGATATAGAGAATTAAAAACTAAAGGCAAGTATATACACAGAAGAATGCTACCACTCCATCTCGCAACTTTTAAGAGCGGCATCCTTTTATTGCCCAAGTATCCCCCAAAAGCCTGCTACCATTAGATACTATCATACTTACTGAGGCCAGGTCATACCACACATTTCCTTAAGTTTTAGGGAGGTGGAAGCGAACAAACTATATACAATATTAATACAGAACATAAGAAAATACCTTTATTTTTCTAAAGGTACTGAAATTATTTTCTCCCTTTTCCTAAGCTCCTAAATACCAATGTTTTCCATGGATCAATTCTCATAAATCAAAGTAATCCTGGACAATTAAATCTTCAAAAAGAAGACTTACCTACCACTGTGTTCTCTCTCCAACAGAAGCCAGTAGGAATGCCTAGAAAGAAAAAGGTAAGCATATGAATGTGTTTTAGCATAATCTCAAACTTCACAATCTACAGCTCAGGAATTGCCTAGTTCAAAAGGAGCGAGTTTCCCAGAAGCACAATTTCTCTTCTATGCAAGTTTCTTTTTGTACTCATGAAAATTAATGGAGCTAAAATACTCTGTAGCACTCAGTTCCGTAGCTAAGCTCTACACTATGTGAAAGTATCTGGTTTTTATTTTTAACTCTGCCATCTGATAATAAGGAGGAGAATAAATGAAATGACTGAAGAGGAAAACACTTTCTTCCTGTTGATTTTCCGTGACACTTGTGGTTATTTTGTATAAGAGTATAAGATCTGCCTTATACGCTCAAGCAAAAAAAAAAAAAAAGATGGCTGAGAAGTGCTTGGCAAATTCTATTTCTCATTAAAAAACTTTATCTTTCTCAAAGCTAAAGTCTGTTGTACTCTTTTTGATACAGCATAGACCAGAATTTCTTATATTCAAGAAGGCAGCATAACATGACTGTATATCGATACAGTATTTTCAATTTTATATTATTTTTCTTCACTAACAACTCACAACACTCAACTTTTTGAATACTCTTACCACTGGTCTGTCATTTTTACAGAATAATTAATTCAGATTTTTTTTTTTAACTGAGTGTAATAAAATTGGGCAAATCTGTTGGTTATGGCAGTCCTGCTTCTCCCTTAAGTATATCACAATGGATAAAGACAAAAGCATCACTTGGAATAAGGACAAGTCTCCTAAATCAAGTGCTGGGAACACATACAGCCACTCACCCAGAAGATAAAGTTCCCTTAAATTGTTTGTTCTTCAGTGACCACTCTGACAGTCACTGCAATTACTACAGGTAGTTACCAAGTCTACATTCTGAAAGGATAGGAATAAAATACCAGAAGTAAGCAAGCCACTATTAGGATCTATTCCCAGAACAAGAAGTATTAGAGAGGTGTTTTCTTCAAGTTTACCAAATCTTCATGCAATAAGCTTTGCAGAAGTATTTCAATCAAGATCAGTCTTATACCTACAAAGTAATTAGGAAGCTTATCAGATAAGTCAAAAAGTGAATTTGCAATAAGCAGAAGAAAGACATTTCTATGTAAAACCAAGCTCAAAGAACCCTGGAAACTTCTGTAAGGCTGTAGTAGCAAATTCCATATAGTGAAATATCTGATCTGCCACACTGCCTTTATCCAAAGCCCAAGTAAACAAAACAAGTTTGGTTTAGGCTTTGACAATAAACATGTTTCAGTTGTCTTAAGTCTTCAGCAAGATATTTTGCCTTTAGGGAAAAAAGCCTTAGTAAAACATAGAAATCCCATCTCCAAGCTTGAATTTAGCATCAAATTTGTAAAGTAACATATAGATAAGATATCCAAAATGTAAACAAAGCATTGGCAGCAGCTGTATTTCACAATACACAGTTTATTTCAATACTTTTAATCAGTGAGAAACCAACTAAACAATACACAATTCACAATACAATCCTTGCAAAAGCTGGAAAAGATATTAAGGTTCACGTCAAGTTCAATGTGATCTATTTTTAACCTTAGTCAAGTCCCTTCTCATTAGCAGTAACTTAATACTTGAGAAAGGATTAGGAAGCAGCTAGGAAGTTAGCTTGATACAGGAATTTATTTATGTATATTAAAAAATATTTAGCCCAACAAATAATTCAGTTAAATTGGCTTAGACCAACTAACGTAATATCCCGTCATCACAGTATACCAAACCAAGGCTTACAGATTGCTTTAGAAAGTAGCAATTAATTGCTTGCTATTATTTTCTCATAATCATTGTGTGCTTCATAAGCATAAGCTTCATTCCAAAATAAAAAAAAACACAAAAAAACCACAAAAAACTCGAATTCTAGACTTCCCCTTTGCTCTAGCTCACTGAGAAACGCAGTCTTCACATCCAAATCGTTTGACACTAATGGAACAATTCCTTTAGCATACCTTTTTAATAGTGAAATTTAGGACACTGATGTAAGACCTGCTGAAGATCCCTTGTAAACCATTTCACAAGATCAAACCAAGCCTGACAAATTCATGATTGACTTAATAGGAAAAAAGCAGAGAGTTTACATAATAGTGAACTGAAGGACAGACATCATCTTTGAAAACAAGCCCAGTACTTCTGCCTCCCAACACCAGGCAGAAGCATCTGCTTGGCTTTAAGAGGTAACAAACTTGTTTTGAGTGCTCCTTTATGTGTGAGCACCCATATCATATGATAGCTAGCCTTGTTTGGAGACCAGAACTCTTTCAAGAAGTCCAGAGCATAAGTACTACCTGTTTTTCCTAGAGATAGTGTTAGCACTAGCAGAGACCACGAGACATTTATATGCATACGGCAGATAGTGAGATCTTTCAGATGACTGCTAGCAAAACAGTGAATTAGTGGCCATCTCCATGTCATTTTACTGTGCGTAAGCAGTATCTTACTTTCTCTGAGAGCATTAAACTAACTTCTGCCAGTTCTGACATCAGTAACTTCTGCTCTGTTGTGGTAAATTTTAACTAATACAGAACTTAACATTTCCAAGATAAGTCTGTAGCTAGAGCAATAGAAAAGTGTTGTGGTAAACTTTTGCCTGGAGATAGTTTAGTCACATCTGGATATATGGCAGCAAAACCAAGATAAAAAAATCCCAAATGAAAAACAACCACATCATCTTAATTCTAGAAGCTGTATTTTCTGCTTATCTGAAATTGTTAAAGCACTTAAGTATTCTCTGTTTTATCTGACTCTTGATCTGTGCTTTGTCCTTCTGTTTCTCTAGCTTTTTAACAAACAGAGATACGATCTAGGACTGTTGAGTGCATGGAGGGAAGCAGATTCAAGATAATGCCCTGCTGGATAACATTCTAGCAGACTTTGTCAAGAAATTCTTCTTGTACTTAGAACGGGGAAAGAATGGCTAAGATGCTGCCAATGAAGAAATTTAAGCTGATTCGAAATGCGGGTAAAGAGCTTTACACCTTAGGCTTGTTCCAGACTTGCTTCAAAAAAAGTGCCTCTGGTACAATTCTTCTGGAAAACTAGCAGTTTTGGACAAGTCTATTCAGGGTATCCTCTCATAAGAGTTAATAAAGTTTTAATAGTAAAGCTGCTTCATCTGTTCTGCAAAACACGTTTACAGTACTGTTTTATATAACAAATCTTAATGCAAATTCCTCCAGCTATGAAATACTGGCCACCATCGGTTAGTTTATAGCCGATGTCGTTTAGACCTTAAGCTATTGCTTAGTTGTGCTCCACGCCCCCTCAGGTTCTTGAAAGTAATACTGAAACGCACGAGGACTTTCTATGCAAGCATACAGAGAAAAGCCAGAGCAATTTCTGAAATCCCCAGTTCAGAGGCAAGGCCTTTAATTTAGCATGAATATGCCAAAAATGCTACCTTAACATACTAGGCAAGTTAGAACAAGACACTTTTCAGCTGTATTCTTTTGTGGTGTTCTGTGGGTGGGGTTTTGTTTTTGTTTTAGACTAACCAATATCCCTAGCTATATCCTAGCTTCAACTGATGCAGCTGAAGTCTCTCCAGGGCTGTTAGTTGCTTATTTTTTTTCCACTGTTGATGCTATGGAGCCAGCATAACTCTAGAAGAGAAACATTCCATTTCATGCACAGGTTTCTTTCGTTGGCAGGGTAGGGGGTTTTGTTGTTTTTAACATAACAGTACATTAAAATCTTTTCTAAATGAATCAATCTGTGGTGAAGTGCCTTGCTAACTTTATTTGGGGAGGAAAAAAAGCCTGAAAGATTTGCAAGATTTTATTATTCCAGAAAAAAAACAAGTCTAGACTGGATTGGAATTACTAAATAGCAAGGCCTCGCAATAGAAGAAACTTTCAGGGGAGTGAGTATGACTATAGGAAAGTATCCAACCTTTTGTTCAAAATATTACATTGGAAAGTTGAAACAGCCTTGCTACTGCAAAGAAAAAATATTAAATTGGCTGAGGCAATTAGCGTAGCTAAACTTGAGTCTATTTTGGCTATATGTATAATTGAACTAAAACGTTGCCACTGTCTAGGATCTTATCTTTTAACAAAAGTAGGTGAGCTATCAACTAGCTGCATCCTCAAGAAATCTGTAACAGCTGTGGAAGATCAGACTTTATCTCATGAACTCCTGGACAGTTCTTAAATAGGAATAACATACTGTCGAATGCCATTAAAAACCACAGGTGTAAGGCTGACCTACAAGTCTAGCCTGTTCACTTTTGGAAAACCCTCTTGAGCGCACATAAAGTGAAATACAAATCTGATTTTTCTCTTAAGCAGATAATAATGATATTTGCTCTACAATGGTTTCTTTAAACGAAATTTTCATGAATATGCCTTAGGTAGCTTTGAAGTTACCTTTTACCAGCAGTGTAGTCGCGGTGTTGCATTCAGCAAGAATTTAGTTTATAATCTGGATATAGTTATCACAGAGCTCAGCAAAGGCTCACATACCAGTGCAACAAGATAGCCATCCTGCGGTGGTACAGCCAGGGGACTGCACTGACAGCTTTGGGGTGATAAGCCTGTACCTCAGACTGCAAACATGACCCTAGTAATTAGTGATGCAGATACCAGCCCTGTGTCTCAAATTATCTCTCAGTAAATACTTCCCCTGTGCAATTTTTCAGGTGCCTGTGTAAGACCGTTTATTTTGTAGACACGGAAGTGCTTGTATATGCCACTATCTCCTATCATGTGGAAATGACTTGTGTATCACACCATGGAAACCTCTGTTTTGTGGCACAGGTGAAATTTGTTCTCTTGCTATGGCCTCACACTATACCAACGGATACGCTAGTATTTTCATGCTATAATGTGTGTTAAAATTTGAACAGACTGCTTGCTTTGGAGAAAATGATAGAAAATGACACTTAACATGAAAGCCTCTTAAAGACCAACCTTCATAAGGTAGAGATTTTTCTTAACCTCATTTTACCAACAGTTTGTACAACTGTTTTCCACCTCTTACTACAGTCTAGGCTTGTTTTACTGAGGGCAGAAGGAGACTGGATGAGTAACTTGGTATCCTTAGCTCTTACATTTCATTTCCCTCCATAAGTATACCTCCTGTTATCTAGAAACAGAAGTACCAGCTCACCTATTGTTCCCGTGTAGTACTAGTAGTACTCCAAGGATGGAGCTCCCTGGCTTCTGTGGACAACTACTATTGAACCTACCTGTATAAAAATTCCAACCAATACCAGCTCTTAAAGGTCTCAAAGATAACGTCAGGGTTATGTTTATTTTAAAATAGACATCTCCAAATCCAGTTCCTGAGAAGGGCATGAAATCTAGATCATGCTACAGGAAGTGACTCCTGTCCCACAGCTACAGAGATGTTAACACAAATGATTCTAGGGACAGCTCTGTTAAGTATTTCTTAGTACAAGATGCAAGAGGAAAGAGGAAAAGCAAGTTTAAATCCAAAAAGGAAAACCAATTAAACAAATAGCCACAATAAACATGGTAGCTTTTTACTAGTCAGGTAACCATTCAAACCGAGGAAACACCACTTTGTCATTCTAATAAAGTTTTAGCCTAATAGATTCAATTTTATGCATTTAGTATAACAGAATCTCTTGTAACCTCAGACATAAGATCAACTTCATGAACAATCTCTTCTCTAGTCGTATCTCTGAATCACTGTATATTAGACTGAAAATGCTGCTAAATGTATTTGACATCCTCTAACTATATCCACACAGATTTAGATGCAAGAATGCATCTGGATGTATCATAGAAGCAGCCCTTAAATATAAGCAGCCCTGAATTCTCAATTCAGCATAAGTTTTCACCATCTTCTCTAATTTTTCACTAGTGTAGGCAGTCATTTTTGCACCACAAACTTCGGGCTTGGTCACCATTTTCCATTCAAGTTCTTCGGCTTCTACGGGTTCAATTTTCTGCTTTGTTTTGCTTCTAAATAAAACAATTCTCATGTCATTGATACTAGACCATTTGTAATTTACATTTCAATTATAATCCACCTCAGTGATTCTAAGAGTCTTCAAATATCTGACAGATAAATATACAGACAAATTAAAGAGAATGTCCTTTCCCTCAATCCCAAAATAAAATACTGCTTTGCATCCCTATTGTTGCTCTCAAAGCAGAATGATCATTTCCTGAATTGTTTGGTGTAGATGTTTTGCTTAAGCAGCAAGCACTCCAGGCTACAACTGATGAGTGACCTTGAGACAGCTCTTAGAAGGCAGTTGCCATAGTAACACCACCACAAATGTGGTACATCCTCAGCTGACACCACCAATCTGGTGCAACAGATCCATAATAAGTATATCTATGCTGTATTAGTGTCTCAATATTTAAGGAGGAAGTGACTAGATTTTTAAGGGTTTTTTTTAGAATTATTTCAAAAACCTCCTGTGCAGTGGTAGACACTGTATGAATCCAAGTGACTAAGGCTGCAAGTCCCCTCAGTGCAAGAGTTAAATTAAATACCCTACAATAATGCCCTACTAAAACTTGAAGCTACTCAGTGTGTTAATCCAGAGAGCAGCCCTCGATCCAGGAAATTAGACTACTGAAGAAATCTTGCAATAGCTTATAACTTTCTTTAAGATTTTTATCTTTTCTCAGATTCTCTAATACAAATAAACTTTATGGAGCCCTGCTGTGTCAAACTTAACACAATAGGAGCACAATGTATTATTTTTGCATGCTAGAATATTCTCAGTCTCACCTGTGCAACCTCATCACCTTGAATAAACTTTCAAACCAACTTGGCACTAATGAATAGGGTTGCCCCAAAGGGGTTTTCTCTACCTAACATGCTACTAGTTCGTGTGAGCTCTGGAAGAGAAAGAAAGAGGTGAGTCATTACTGAAATATCAATAAAAATAAAACATCTAGAACTGAAGAGCGCTAGTTAACAGAAGTGTTCAGTAGAACTATTTATGTTTAAAGACAAAGGATTAATGAACAGATTAAGACAGTTAATTACAACCCAGCAGTCAGACATTAAAGTTTACTTTAAAACTAAATTGCAGTTTCAAGACTTTTTTTTTTTAAACTCAAACCATCAGAAAAGGCCAATCCGATAAGTTTCATAGTTTGTGGATGTTCAAGAGATTCTATTATGGGTAAAGTATTTGTGCATTCCAATTGAAACAAGAGTTTGGACCACTCTGCTTCTGATAGTCAGCCCACTTCATGGGTTTGCCTGTATCATAAAGGAAAGCATTTGTTGAACCTCCATATCAAAGGAATCTGTGTGTCAGCTAAGAGTTAATTCCAGTTAGAAGTGAAGTCATACAATTTTAAATAGGCTTTTGGACAGTCCGATCTAAAGAGTCTGGTCCACAGTTAATTCAGTCAGTCAAGCACCTGCCCTGAAACCTGGCCGAGGAGCTCCTGCATCCATAACTGTAACCTAAAGGTAAACAGAGAACAGGAAAAAAAGAGTTCCCAGACAATACTAAGCACTTTCAACAGGGCCCTAAATCCCAAAAAACATCAATTACTTTGGCAACTGTGTGTTATAGTGCAATTACCAATCAAAAGGGTTCAGCTGTGTTGCTTTTGGAGGTCTGGAAACACTGCCACCTTAGCTCAAAAAAGTATTATTTGAGATTAGTGATCCTGTCAATTACTGTTATGTGCCACTCTTTCCACTTCCATCACTTCTGTGGAGTTGCAGGTGAGATGGCTATTTTCTAAATTGACCTGTGTCCTATCAATCTGTGTACAGGCAGGCATTGACAAAGTCCTTTTGAACAAGTGTTCATATAAACTTTGAATATGTTTCTGTTTACCAATAGTTTCCTACAGTAAACATACTTTTATCAGAGTACAATAATTTATCTTCAGCTTTGCACCTAGTTGTTTATTTTGGCTGAGCTGTATAGGTTAACTTTGGAAACTACCTAGACATGAAAGGCAGTCTTGGTATAAAATAACAGAGCTGTACACAAAACTTATTTAAAGTTTTTAAACTCTAAATTAAAAAATAATAATAATCTTCAGACAAAAAAGTTTTATCTTGATTTTTGATTTTGTGAAAGCCAAATCTAGAACTTAAGTGACACTACAGACTATTAAGCACTGATTCTGTAAATGCTGCCAAGTACGTCAGTACTCTGCAAATTCATTTAGAAACAAGTATCACCAGCTGTTAAAAGATCTTTATGTTCTTAGTCCTTAACCTCAACCTAGAAACCATAAAGATACTTACCACCTATAAAGGACCACTAATTACAACAACATCAGAGAAACAAACAATAAGAAACCTTTTGATAACAAGAATTAATATATTCTAATCCTATAGTCCTGTTAAAAATCCCTTCATCCCTAGACTCAACAGCATGGGATTGGTGATCGTCCGAGTCTCTACAGAAGTTATTAATTTGATAGATTAATTCTACCCTAAAATAGAATTATTGCAGTACTTACCCCTTTCAGTAGGTTATTCTGTACAGCAATAGGTACATGCACTACACTAGTAACACATTAAATGTTTGTAGGTTTATCAACATCAGTTTTCAGAAGAGCACTCAATATATCTAACTAATCCCTACTGACTTAAACGAAATTAGTTTCCCAACACAGATACAACAGGTAAGGAACTACCAGTAATAATATATAATTAGTAACTCTACCAACTCTTCCTAATTACAGCCCCAGGGCAGACAAAGGTTGCTGAATTTCTCCTACACCCTGGTACCACTTGAGTCCCTCTTCTATAACACATTTGTTTCAGGAACAAAATTTTACAGAAAGTCCATACAGTTTAAATTTTGGTACAACTATGGCTGCTCTAGTTCCACTCCACCCAATTCCCTTGCACTAGTACCGGTGGTTTTGCAACTAGGAGTAAGAGGATAGCCAGAAGGTATCTGGGTGGTTTTGTTTGGTTTTGGAGTTCAGGTTTTTTTGTTGGTGGGAGGGAATGGACAATTTTGAATTAAATCTGTTTGCTGACTGCAAGGGCCTCAGTCACAGAGCAAGAGGAGAGATAACAGAAAGGAAGGTTAACTGCTGCAATTTGGCTTGAGCAGCTGTGGAAGCATACCACACTGCCTTGGAAAGACAGCATTCCATGGGAATGCATCTAAAGCATTCTGGTTTTATATTTTCAATCAATATGGGAAAGAAGTCAGTTTGTTTTGATGTTGTTGCTTTTTGCACAATATACCACCATACCTCCCATCCCAGCATTTAAGCAAAAAAATCTCTCAACCCATTATATAAAGGATTCTTTAGGCCCTAACCCAAAAGAGCATAAGTCAACAATAAATATCTGTAGTGACAGAAAGACAAGGCACATTCAAAGTACAAAGTCCTCTAGATCTTGGAGAAAGGTCAGTGAGCCTTTTGGTAAACAAGAACTTCAACAGAAAAGAGCTTCGAGGTAGACAAAGTAGGCTGAACTTGTAGATCCCTTCAGTTTGATTTTAACCAAGCTACAGTAATTTTATAAATAACCATTAAATAGGTTTTAAAGTTAACTGTTTTACAAAAGAATATGATTAGAACAGGATATGTTTCCTGATGTCTTTCTTCCTTTAGTATATCAAAGATACAAAAATTAAGATTTCTAATTTAACAACATGCAGTCCTTATTGGAAATATTAGTCTAGAATTACTATCAGAAGCAAGGAAAGATGGATTATCACCTGACAGTTATCATCTAGTAATAGTAACAACACAAACTGTAAAACAAGAAATTGAAGGTATGATTAATATAATCAATAGCTGATATCTAGCACAGGAGCAGTTTATGCACATTCTTACAAATGAGAAATTTCTTCTTGACAATTCATTTTCAGGGAGCATTTGCTCGCCAAGCAGCTTGAAGTTGCAGTAGAATGAGACTTCAAACTGAAATTCCAGCAATATAAGCATGCCTGCATGTTATTAAAGGAAATAGTGGAAAATTTCACAGGCTGACATCCAGAATGTCTGCGGTTCATTTTCGTATTTCTCTCTTCTTGCAAAGCAGTTATTAGACCGGAACTTCAATTTTTTTAAATTTTTTTTTTTTTTTAGTGAAGCATGGAAATTTCCACTGCTTTAAAAGATTTTTAAAAAACTTTCACAAACATACAGCTCAAACAATCTTACGCTTCTGCCTAGATGCAATCCTTAGTTTAAGCAAAAGTTTCACCAACGTAAAGCAGTGATAAGATGGGGAGGCTGGGGGAAGAAGAAAAACTTTGTTCATATACCAAAAGCTTTGCTTGACCAATCTGAAATATTATCATACTCCATATCAATTTCTTGATAGAGGTCATTTGAGGTCCAGCTACAGCCAGATGGGTAAGAGAAGATGAAGGAGTTCAGGATAAAACTACCTTATATCTGTATATTTGAACAGGAAATACAGTGGATCACAACACAAGCTATCCAGTCCATATCAAGTGATGTCTCTCCTTCAATTTCCTCAAATCTCCACTCATTTTACATCTCACTGTATCCCACTCATCATCCCTACTATCTTCTTACGATCTCTAACACAACCAATACAAGCCTGGCAAGTTTGCTAGCCCTAGTTCTACACCTCACCTCTATAAGTCTTGTTTATGAGCTACAAACATGCATCATCAAAACATTAGGGGCTTCAACAGAAAACCCATGAGTGCAACACAAAAGTATTCAAAAGCTACCCCAGCCAGTGCAGATGTTTTCTTTTTCCAGTTTTCTGTGCAATGACCAAGAGAACTGCCTTCCTCTTAAGGGTCATCAAATGGACACTCTAGGTTAACAGAGATGCTAGTTTTGTTCCATTTTAATCAAGAGAACAATTTGCAGGTAAAGTAGTCTTGTTTTTATTGCCTTTACAGCTACCTATGACTAGATAAATACTGTAAATACTGATTGAGAAGGGAGCCTATCAATTACTGCCTAAAAATGCTATTTCCCATTCAGAGATTTTAATGGGAAACTAAAACTTTCAAATAAGGAAACAGAAGTTATTTCCAAAGCTAGAACATTGCAGATGCCAGCACATGGCACTGAACTGGTACACAACCAAATTAAGATATCTTTAAAATGTCTTGAATGCATATTTTCTTTTACATTTTCTTGTTTAAAAGACTACTACAAAATAACACTTAAATGAGAAGTACAGCGAAGTATGGATTAGAGCAAATATTTTTAAACTTTCTTCTTAAGTATTGATCAACAACCTGGATGAGGGGATGGAGTGTATCCTCAGGAAGTTCGCTGATGATACCAAACTGGGAGGGGTGGCTGACACCTCAGAGGGCTGTGTTGCCATCCAGCGTGACCTGGACAGGCTGGAGAGCTGGGCAGAGAAGAACCTAATGAGGTTCAACAAGAACAAGTGCAGGGTCCTGCATGTTGGGAGGAAGAATGTCAGGCACCAGTATAGGTTAGGGGTGGGCCTGCTGGAAAGCAGTTCTGAAGAAAAGGATCTGGGGGTTTTGGTAGGCAGTAAATTACCCATGAGCCAGCAATGTGCCCTTGTGGCCAAGAAGGCCAACAGATTTCCAGACTGCAGAGGGAAGAGTGTGGCCAGCAGGTCAAGGGAGGTCAGTCTCCTCCTCTACTCTGCACTGGTGAGACCACAACTACAATAGAGGCCCACAACTGGGGTCTCCAGTTCAAGAGAGACAGGGAACTACTGGAGTGAGTCCAGCATAGGGCAACAAAGATGACTGGGGGATTGGAGCATCCCCCTTATGAGTAAAGGCTGAGAGAGTTGGGACTCTTTAGCCTAGAGAAGAGAAGGCTGTGGGGAGATCTTAGGAATGTTTACAAGTATTTAAAGGATGGGTTTAAGGAGGAAGGAGCCAAGCCCTTTTCAGTGGTTCCCAGAAACAGGACAAAGGGTAACGGGCACAAGTTGGAACATAAAAGTTCCAATCAGATATGAGAAAAAGCTTCTTTACGGTGAGGGTGACAGAGCACTGGGACAGGCTGCCCAGGGAGGGTGTGGAGCCCCCTTCTCTGGAGACTTTCAAGACTTACCTGTATGCCATCCTGAGTAATGTGCTCTGGGCAAACCTGCTTTAGCAAGGCAGTTGGACTAGATGATCTCTAGAGGTTCCTTCCAACTCTGAAATTCTGTGATGCCGTGACATCAGGATTCTCTCTTAGAGCACTTTATAGTCATAACTGAGCCAAGCAAATGGTATTTTATAAGTAGTGGGTAAATGACCTGAACATCCACGCACACCTAACAGCATTACCTAAAGTGTGGTGCTTTAGTAAACCATAGGCTGAGGTCTGCCCATTGAGACAGAAATTCCCACTCTAAACATCAAAAAGGCTTCCACAGAAGGTAGAACCAAGAGAGTACTACAACAAAAGAGGCTGTTGTGTCTGCTTTAGTTCATTGCAGCAGCAAAGATGGACAAAGCACAGACATTCAACATGAGACATAATTCCCTATTTCCATCTACCCTCTTTAGCCCAGCCTTTATCGGGGAAAAAAGTCATTAAGGGGAAGAAATCTGAAAAATCTATCCAAGTCATTAGCAAATAAGAAGTTACAAATTTTTGTTTTAAATCATCTCCTTAAGATGCAAGCTGCAAAGAACGGATAACCATTTTAAAGTCACCATTGTGAATAAGAGGAAGAAATTACTTTTTGAACCTTTACTACTTCTTCCATAAGCTTCTGAGAAACAATACAGCACTTACACATACTGAATCTGTGTGTCTACACATATAACAGTTGCCTAAAAAAGTTTTAGCAATGTTCATACAAGTAGACTACATTAGCTGCTACCCACTCACACACATATAGTTGCAAAAAGCACGCAGCACAGAAGTTTCCCTTTTCCTGGGACTCACTAGCTTCCAGAGAATGACATGAATAACACAACCTGGGTATTTGACAAAACCAGAAACGTTAAGATGTTACTATACTCCGTAGGGTGATCAGTGAGGTGTCAGCATAACAATTTGAGTGCACAAGGCAAAACCAGGGGAATGCTACGTGTTGTTTAAGTTTTAGTTCTTCAAAGTGGTGCAGAAAGAATAGAACACAGTCCTCTTCATTGACTGCTCTGAACAATAAAAAGTTTCCTCAAAAAACTGGAGTAGAGAATGTGCATTTCACTTTTTTTTTTTAAAGTAAAATGCTTACTTCTGCTGTCTGTTCAACCCTTACATTAACAGATACAGCAGCAAAAGCCACCCAACCCAGTCCTTGCTCCATTACCTGTTCTATCACTTCAGGATGTTTCAGTGAGGCAGGGCATTCTATTTTTCGACATAAGGTAATGATAGAAAAAAAATAAAGTAGGTAAAGCAACACAACCAAATTGCTACATTTTATATTATTAGGTGTGCATGTATAAGAACTTCTAACTGCATTTTATTAGAGACTTCCCAGAAGAGTAATCTCCTCAGATTCATGCTAACTAAGAAAGCACCTGGAAGAGATTTAGAATTTCAAGGATCATTCATGTAAGAGTTAATCAGAAGCTGTCTGATGTAACTTTAAGCAAGTCAGTTCATAAGTGATTTTATAACCAAACTTCTCTTGCTGAATCAGCACTGGAAGTTGGATTTGACTTCCCACCATTATCTGTATGTAAATCACTCCGCTTATCACTATTTGGCCAATGGGAACTAACATCAAAACATTAAACTCATGCAGTCTAGAACCTACGACAGTAATTTTAAAGTCTTTTAAAAAGAACAATAATAGGTCTAAAATAGTGAACTATTGCTTATGCAACTCAAGAGAGCAGCTCATCAGAGATTTTGTCCTCACAAGAGTTTTAAAGTTACATTTCACTGATCTACAGAGAAAGTAAATAGTAATATAGCACCCTTTGCTATCTAATGCAGCCAATGTAAGGTAGAAATAGATAAATAGCCTTAGTATGCTACAACACTTCATATGTTGTGCTCTAGCTAGAGCTCAGAGCAGTAACAGACCTGCTTAAGACTCAGAAAAACAGAAATTCAGAGGTTTTCAGATGAGCAAAATGGAAAACAACCCATTCATCACTACTGTAAGCTTCCATTGCTTAGTCATTCTTTGGCATAGTGAAACCTCATAAACACTTTAACTATTTTTCACATTTCTTCCCAAGATTATGCTCTTGTTCTTTTAAGTCTTTTACAAAAAGACGAGTCGCCAAAACAGCACAGAACTACAACAGTAGTTCTGCAGTGACTGGTGCCAGTGAGCCAGCTTTGCACTGTCCTTGTGGAACAAGTATATATGTTTACCTACTCACTTTGTGCGGTTCAGAAAAGCATGGGATAAGAAACTGCTTCATTTTACCATGGAACAGATTTCAATATTGCACCATCTGGCAGACTGGCAACATTATCAGCAAGTTATACCTTTAAAAAAAATAACAGATACACACAGAGCAATTCTCAAGTTTGTAACAACAGTTATGAAACTTCATGTTTCTAGAAAAACAAGAGTTATAAACCTCCATATTGGTTTTAAAAGAATCAAGAACTCTGTGTGTGTGTGTGTGTTTGTTTTTTAAGTCTCTACCAATTCTGCCTCAGGGGCTTGATGTCTCATGACTTAATATGATAATGCATTACCTGAAAGCACTGAGTTAAAGTTATGATACTGCCAACATTTTTAACATAAGGCTTTCGTTGTGAAGAAAAGCCACTAATAATCACTTTAAAACGTTTCCCATTAAGTGTTATGACAGATCCTGTCACTTAAAGCTCTTCTACTCACCTCTTCATTAGGTAAAGACAACAAGCATTGGATACTATTTAAATTGTTTATAAAAGCATACTGTATGATCTGTAATAAAGATATATTTTTCCTTTAAAGTTCAAAATTACCTGTTAATGAGTATAGAGAAGGAAGGACATGTAGCACACCTATGGTCATATAAAAGTGATCCTCCAAGAAAACATTAATTTAATACAGTACCACATATCACCACAACTATACCTGCTTCTTAGTTCAGTAACAGGAAGACACATTTCCCTAGACGCAGCATGGTGACACTGAAATCTTGTGTAGTTTGTGATCAACTACAAAGATAAATGGGTGTTCTAAAGATACTAGGAAGGAGTGCCGTATATGAATTGTTTTACTACAATTATCTTAGAAAAAAAGGGTACTGCATTACAGTTCTGTTGCACACATGACCCAAACACTAGCACTGAAAATAAATGCTTAACATTAAATGAACTGGGTAAGCTTTCAAGAAAGTCTTTGACAATTATTTTGAATACACAGGCTGATCTGCTTCATTCTACACTGGTACACAGGAAGTGGCAGGCAAACACCTAATCTCTCAGTTGTTTTCTTTAGCAAAGACAACTGGCAAATAGTCTTTAGACAACAGATTTTGGCTTGCCTTTTCCTAGTCTTGGTGGTTTCCCTATGAATCATTTTTCCCTTCCCTTTCCCCATATTCATTAACTGCTCCTCTGCATGTATTTCCAACTACAGTAAAACCCAGGTTCAAGATGACATGAGAAAGGACTTCCATTAAAACAATTTAAGAACTAGCTGTATTTGTTGAAGGGAACACAGTCTGTTCTTAATTCTTTGATATTCATAGTGTTGTTCACTAACATGTTTGTATGGCCTAATGATAAAACACTCAAGAAAGTTTGGGTTTTTTTTACTATTTGTGTTTGCTGAGAGAAAGCTACTGGGATCACAAGAGACAAGGTATCTCATTCTGTTCCACCTCACCTAAAAGCTCACAAGAAAAAGCACACATGTAGCCCTATGGAGATTCTAGGCAAACAAAGCAAATCCCAAAGAGCAAGTTTCATCTCTACATTAAATACCCTTACAGACTCTGAGACCAGGGAGATAAAAGGTACTTCTGCCTTTTCTTTCTGCCCTATTCCATGCAGTTCCCTTCCTACCACAGCAAAGGGCAGGGGGGAAGTGTTAGCCTACAACTACCCAAGAGAAATGTATTATATTGATAATATTTTTAGCCATGCAACCTGTTTTGGTATTGCCTTTGAAAAAGCAGACAACTCATTTTCTCACTTCCATGCATCTGAGAACAGAACGGGTAAAAAAAATTCATAACTCAGACGTCACATACAGAATATTCCATACAACCATATGTATAAACCTACCTTGAAAATGTGCCTCTAAAAGGCCTTCTGGGTATACCTGCAATATTAGATGATCTCATTCCACGGCTCTGACGCATCTTGACATGCATGGAAGTGTGGAAACAGTAAAGGGTTCAGGCTTTGTGACAAAATCTCACACTCAGCCAAGGCTAATGCAGGTGCTAGTCATTATAGCTAGCAGTATAACAGTTATATTGTTCTGCAGCCTTCCTCTTCTGCCTCCTCCCCCATTTTCAGATGCACCTGATAAATCAGGACAAAATGCTCTGTAGTTTAGCCACAGGTGTAACAATTTTGATGAAAAATTGCTTGCCCTGACCTAACAATTACAACATTTTCTGGAGAACCTTTACTGTGTTTTCAGATTTCTAGAACAATCTCGTCTATAAAATGCAGTTATGAAGCTTTTGGACTTCTAGTCATGACACTACCCATGTTCGTAATCTTCAAAAAAGAACTTAACTTGATGGTAAGAAAGCTTTTAAAATAAAATTTCCCATAGGATAATGATCCATAACCTAACAAAGAATGTTTGACAAACAGTTTAACTACACCTGACTTGAACAGGCTCACATTTAACAGTGAAGGTGACAAAGTTGGGGGGGGGGAAGGCGGGGGGGGAAGAGGCATAACTACAATCACACCAAAAAAAACCCAACCAACAACACACACAGAGCGCACAGTCAGGGGATACTTAAAGGTAGATAGATACCTGTAGAGCTGACCTTATAACCTCCACTCTTCTAGTATACTGCAAAAGCAGTCACAGCCTCAGAAACAACTTACACCATATCCTCAGCTTTTATCAGCAGTAGCAAGCCTGACTTTCCAGGGTATAAGTAAAATGAGCAATAAAACCAATGGTGGCTCCATTGCCCTCTTCTCCCTCTCATTTAAACAGCATGCTGTCTTAAGCAATTGCCTTTTTCTTACCTGTGCAATGTCAAAACTAGGACTGGCTCTAGACAACAGAAAAGAAAAACGTGTTTCTACATCTAAAATCCTAAAGCCTCACCAACAATAAGTCCACACACCCCACATGAAAGACAAAAAATCCCTCATGAGACTGTGTTTGGAGGCAAGTTACTTTTGTACCACTTCAAAGAATATCAGCTTATTGATAACTGTTAACTAAAAATAGAAGTCACCCATTAAAAGTATTATTAAAGTAATAGGGTCCGCCTGAAGTATACATCCCATTTGCATGAGGTAAGAAAAGAATTTGATATACCTTCTCTTAACTAAAGGCAGCATATAAAATCAGAGTGGAAATATATTCCACAGCAGATTTAAATCAGTAGCAGTTAAATTCTTTCATAATTGCCTCTTCCCTAATATACTACATTTAGAAACATCAATAGATCCAGCCAGAGAAAAAAGCACACAGGCACACTGCCCCAGCATTCAGGTTTAGGTATTCTTCACCACCATGTCATATCCTTGGCATAAGGGATATTATTCCTCCCCTCCATTTTTTTTAGTATAAAAACAAGTCATAAGAATATTTAAGATATTTCTAAATAGTCGTAATCAAAAAGCTTCCATGAACATAATGCAGAATACCCTGTATCATACAGTCATTCAAGATCACCTCTTCAAGGGAGGCTCATTTAAATGCAGGAGTTGAAGCAACCTCCAGTGTCAGACTGTAGTGTCCAATATCATTTTACATGCTACCAATGGCTTGATTCTGCAGACAAATATAACCAAGACACCCTTTCCTTCTCGGAGTTCTTTAAAGAGAAAAAAAACCCTCACCCTTTCCTATGCAATTGTAACATAGAATTAATCCTGAAGGTTTTGACTGTGATTTCTTGTCCGTTATTAATGAAAAAAAAGCCCATGATCAAAAGATAATATCCTACTGTAAAATAATTTCCTCCTCCCTCCTACTCTGCATTTTGTCTCAACTATACTGTCTCAGTGATACTATGCAAAAAAATTGATAAGCAGACAACGCAAACTTTCAAGTTAATATATCCAAAACCAGGATGAATAGGCATTTAAAATGAACAATTAAAAAATAAAAAAACAAACCCTACACAACTCTCATGCCAAATAAAAGCAGTCTGGAAACAGAACACTGTCATTAGGAAAGGTACTTAAAGTGAGGCTGGGTTTATTCTGTTTGCTATCACTTCCCCTGTCTCCCAACCTCTGGCTTCATATCCACCAGCAAATCCATCAGTATTAATTAAAAAATAATAACAAATAGTCGTAGTAACACAGTTGAATTAAATTCTAAACAAGTCAGTTAAACAGCACATTACAACAACTGCTAACAGTAAATACAATTGTTATATGTTAGCATGCACAGTCTAGTTAAAAAAAACAAAAACAAAACAAAAACACAAAACCAGCAGCCCACAATTTTGTTTGTTTCCTCTAAATCAAGCTCTTATTCTGGGGCTTCCACTCAGATACTATTTGTTACTATGAAGCTATCTTGCATTTATAGTTGCAACACATACATCTTTGTCTCATGTGTAGCAGCTTATTATAAGTCGGAAATATTTCACAAGAAAATATTTATTTTTACAACTGCGAAGAGAGAATTTTAAGCTTAAGTGTCTGTTTTAACTGTATTATAGATACCATGTGGCTAGACAGCACTGTCTCTCACACTTAGGAATTTGCTTCAGTTTTGTCTTGTGATTCCAGATAGAATGCAACATAATATTTTGTGTTAACTTCTCTCTAAAAGATTTAAAGGCAGAATCAGATTTTTTTTTTCTTAATACATTAAAGAGGAAGGAGATAGTGCTTGAATAAAAGAAACTGATTTAAAACTGCTTTCACTGGATAGGCTGACAAAGTGGGAAGCTTCTCTTTCAAAAGAAAACCTGACTGCTTAAGAGTAGGAGCAGAAACCACAAACAGAACCAACTTTAGAACCAAACAAAGAGGACTCTGGGAATTATGTCAACCTCAGACAACATCCACACCCATATTCACCCCATTTATACCCTAGAATCACCAACACCTAGTGATGTGACCTCAGGGAAAAAAAATAAATAAAAATTTCTCATTTCCATCCCTCAACAGTACAGTTTCATTGCAGCTACAAGGCAGAAATGGATAAGAGTCATGGAAATCAACCTTTTATTTGCAGTATTTCTCATCTCTTTCTTTATGACCAGAGACGAGTAGGCAGGAGGAGTCACCTCTGAAACTTACCGAGGGTACAGGATGATCAGAAGGAGAATGCAGATAACGAGGTCTTTGGAACACCCTCAGCATCAGATAAACCCAGACGAATGGCAGATGGGGCCATTCTAGCCCAGGTATTTCACCCACCCACCCCCTTCTAGTCAGGCGGGGAAACAGAGGGTCAGGCGATTCTCACTCGACACAAATCCATAGCGACCGCGAGCCTCTTCCTTGTCACACGAGGAACCTCCACCCAAACCCACCCTGCTCAGAAACGCATCACACAGCCACACGGAGCCTTCCACTCACCACACCAGTCCCCCACCGCCGCCTCAGGAATGCCCCCTTCTAACTACACCGGGCGCTTAAAGTTACAACGCTCAGAAAGAGGTAAAGGCATTTACACGCTGCCCGGGAACTCGCCCATCCCCAGCCCTGGGATTTCTCCTCACACACAGCCCGTCTACGCTCCCCTTCCTCCTCCCTTCGGGAGACACATCCATACCCGGGAGGGGGGCGAGAGGGAGCGCAGAGAGCCGCCCCTCAGGGCCAGCCCCAAGCTGCTCCCTTCCCTCCCCCATCCCAGTCCCACCCCGCCGCCACAAGCAGGGGAACCACAGCTACAACTCTCCTCCCTCCACTCCTTACTCCCTCCCTCCAAACCCCACTCACCTGGGAAAGGAGCCAAAGCCCAGCTACGGCTTCTTCTCCCCGTCTCCCCCACACTCAGCCTCTCGCCGCCATTTTCCTCCCTGCCTCGATTTAAATAGGAACCAGCCGCCCCGAGAGGGGCCACCAGGCAGCGCGAGGCACTGTGGGACCTGTAGTACGGCCTCGCGCGCGCGCTCGCGGGACCCGCCCCCCGCGCGGGGCCTCACGGTACTCGTAGTGCGCGCTGGGGCCCGGCGCGTTCCCGAGCCACCGCTCCCAGCGGCCCTTGCGGCCCGGCCCTTTCCTGCCGCCGCCCGGGTACCGGGGCAGCCCCGGGGGGCAGGTCCCGAGCGGGCTGGAGGAAGCGGCCCCGTGGGAAGCGCCCCGTGACAGGCCCCCCCGCAGGGCGCTCGTAGGGGCCCGTCGGGTAAACGGGAGGCTGGGCCTCACCGGGCCCGGTGTGGAGCACTGCAGCTGTGAGCGGATCACATTTAATAAAGAGCGGTTTATATGCACGGAGGATTAAAATACGGTAAGGTATCAGCCCCGCATGCCACACTCGGCCACAGCACCGAGGTGAAAATAGCGCTATTTCTTCCATGTCAATAAACCGTCTACTGAAGTGAATGTTTAGTAAAACACAAACAGGTTGGGAAAAAAGATAAAAGAGAACGTAAATAACATCAGTTATTCCCTACTTGAGGTACGTGTCAAGGATGGTTTTCACGCTCACTCGTAACAGCAGCTCACTTGCCATCTGTGACAGCAGGGCAAGGACAAAAGGACTGGCGCCCTACAGACTATCAGCTTCCGACGCCCACCTCACTTCCACAAGTCCTGTTTTCAAAAGTTTTTTAAAACAGTAATTTAAACTTTGCAGACTAAAAGGGGGTGTGTGGAAAACATGTTCTACCTCAGTTTAAGGTACTCATAAAGCAGCCACATAAAAATGCTCTTTTTATTTTGCAAATGTATAAAGTGTGAGATAATGAAAACACATGGACTAAAGTCCTGCCAAGCTATTCATACAGAACTCATTGCAAGACACAGTTAGCATTCAAGATGGACAGACAAGTAAAACTATTTAAGCACACCTTCCAGTATGAGCCTCCAGCCACTTCTGAAACGAGCATTACAAACCAAAAAAAAATCCAGAGATAAAAAATTCAAATGTGTCAAGTCCTGGAAAAACAAGCTCCACCTTAAATTTTACCTTGCAGTTATACTACACAAGATCTTACCAATTATAAATGTCTGTTTGTACTTACAAACTCAGATTTAACCGACTGGTAGAGCCAGATTCCCTGTCATCACAACAGAAAAGAGTTGATCTTGTTAGGGTACCTTAAGAGGAATGAGGTCCTCTTGCACTTCCTGAAGTGTGAGGTCTGCTGTTTAACAACTCCACTTCTTCCATTCCAGGAAATCTTTTTTTCTGCAGCCTGTTCTTTTCTTCCACTATGCATTATAACACGTTACTTATCCGGGCAAAACCAAAGGAGGTAGGCAGGGAGAAGTAGGTCAATGAGAGGCAGCGTAAACACTGGAGCTTAGTTATGTTGTGAGTATTTTTATTTGGGCAAACAGCGTGTTATTAATATTTGTTCCATTCAGACCATAAGGTCTTCATATTATACTTAAATTGCATCTATGACACCTCAGACTGAAGACTGATAAAGAACTCCCAGTGTCATAGAGCTGACAACTATTGTGAAGCTTTTTTCCCTTTTAAGCTTTGGTTTCTGTTATAGCAATTATAAGCAGATAACTTCAAAGTTACTTCTGATTTTATGTAACGAGGGATACAGTGATAAAGTGTTTTCATTTTTAATTGATATGTGATGTTCTACAAAAATTACTAAGACCCCCTGCCTCAAAATTTTGTACTTATCTTAAAAGCTGATCATAGTAAACATAGCTGTAGAACTGTAATATTTAATAATTTTATCTATTTGCTCCACCTGCTGGTGCATATTCCTTTTAAAGCAGCCTTTAGAAGCCTAAATGTATTAAAAATTTGGCCGAAGATGTACACAAGAGACACACTTAACTTTAAGCTGAACTTCTGCAACCTACTAATTAAATCCAATCTGATCCAAACCTTTTCTCAGTCAAAAAAGACCAATGGAAGCACAGACTTAGGGGAACACGACCCATAGCTCACTTTTTGGACACCGCCATTTATTTTCCTTGTGACAATAATCCAGTCAGTCACTGTTTTCCACCATCTATTATTCTTTTCCAAAAAACATTTTCTCTTCCACATGAGCATCTCTACATAACTGATTTATAACTCCTCAATTTTACAAGACTAATTTCTGTTTGGATAATTAGTGCAAGAGAAACATCCCATTTCTTCAGCCCATTTGACTGTTCTCTGCTCAGAGAGAAAAACCCCACTATGATCAACAAGCAGACTTTGTCAGAAGTTTTACATGAGCTTAAATTTCCTTCCATTCCATCTATTGATAAGATCTTTTTAAAAGTGTTTTTTTAAAATGTTTTGAAAGGAAATAGTAACAACATTTCCAGAAAAAAAAAAAAAGAGAAAAAAAAACACAACCAAAAATTGACCATCATTTCTAGGCTATAACATTTTCCAATAATACTCGGGGACAGAAGTAGCTTTCCATCCCTTCCTTCACAAATTAGACAACACAAAAAAACCCAATCCTCTCTGCTCCCCCAAACCTAAAATCCCTCCCAAAAAAATATTTGGTATTGGACTTTTTTAGATATTTATAAAAAAAAAAGTATTTTTGAGTTTCCTGATCTAACCAGGTTAAGCAAAAACTAAGGTTTGTCACATTACTGCCAGGTTTTCTGGGGTTGAACTGGCACTTTTTGATCACTGTAAAATTTTAACCTGTGACATAAACATGCCTTTGCAGTACTCTTGCTACCCTTAGCTTAGATTTTACTTTAAATAGGTTTTACTTGGCTAAGCACTTCTGTATGAAAATTGTACTGTGCATTTTGTTTTATTGACTTTATAATGAGATGTGTGGATTGACTTTGGACCTTGTTATGATGTGAGGTGTTTGTAATTGGTTTATGTATTTGGTTAAAGAAAAATAATTTCAAAGACATTAGACATTTTTTGCAATGTTCTGAAAGCTGCAATTCCAAAGAAATTCTCAAGCACTTGGGAATTCATCGTTGATTGACCTATCTCTCAGACCTTCCCTATAAAATATTGTGCTCAACACATGGAGCAATCCCTGAATGCGTCAGTTTTTTCTAACCCTAGAACAAAACAACAAATTTTAATTTAAAGAGTGTGAAAGGAGTTTTAAAAGTATTTGCAGATAAGCTCAGAATCATCTTAGTCCTGTAAGTTTCAAGAAGTTGCTTAAAATACATACAAGCAAGTACTCCGTTCTATTTTTCTGACTCCTCATTCCCACTCAGACAGAGAAAAGAAACGACATTTAAAGAAAAAAAAATCATTATCTTCATCATCTGATTTAACAATCATTTCATGTCAGCTTTCACAGTATTAGAAAGCCAACGAAAAACAAACAAAAAACATGAGATTCACTGCCTTAATTCACTTTACTTCTAAAGCATATACACTTTTTTGTTAAATAACTAGTTGTTACACCAACCTGCTCATTTTCCTTATTTGTAAATTCAATGGCACTGTCTTCATATCTGTAAAGTAATTACACTGAGATTTACAGGAAAAATCTTTTAAATAAATTAAAACAGGCTTTTTGTTGCAAACAGTTTTCTGAAACATCTTTGTAAAATCAAGCCTAGAATTAATTTAATGCATTTGCTGTTACTGTAAGTGTGTATCTAAATATTTTCAATTTATTTTCAGTTATTTTAAATTTTAAAAAAAATAATCATATTGTAAGGAGGAGATTCTTACATCAAATATATGTGTACATGAATACAGGAGTAACTATACATATACTTGCATTGTATTTGTATTTCTAAAATAATAATCTAAATAAAATCAACTATTTTTAAATAAAAAAAAATATCAAGTTCCTTTGAAATGGTCATCATGAGTGTTATGCAATAAAAATATTTAAGAGTGTAATCAGTTTATTCAAGTGGCACTTCAGTGTTCCCCTGAACTTCATCTGCATAAACTGAGATGTTTAAGATGTCAGTTATAAATTGAAGGAAAAAAACAGTTGAAGAAAAAAAAAGGGATCTGGCACATGTGATTGCAAGCATGAAATCCTGTCTCTTTAGAAATGTTATGGAGCTTTGTCTTTTATTTCAAAACACAGTTTAATTGGCTACTTTTCTTCCTCCCAGGTCCTGCCCCAAACAAGATTAAATCCAGTTGGTGTCCAGTCACAAGTGGTGTCCCCCAGGGATCAGTGCTGGGGACAGTTCTCTTTAACATCTTTATCAATGATCTGGACGAGGGGATCGAAGGTTTTTGTCAGGGTAGGTTAATGGTTGGACTTGATGATCTTAAAGGTCCCTTCCAACCTCAGCAATTCTATGATTCTAAGGCCTCAGGTCCCAT
>VXBO01007134.1:685958-715992 GCA_013400135.1 Rhinoptilus africanus
CGAGCTAGGAAAAATACCTAGTATTTAACATTGTGGTTTTTCTACAGTTTGCATTTTTTACATGTTTTAATAGAAATAAAATGCCACAAATACTTCTGCAATTCACCAGTTATGAAAACCAATTTCCATTTCCAGTTACTCAAACTATGGTAATATTCCATATGGGATAATTGATTTCCAGCCAAAGACAGACATTCTTGCTTATGTGACCATTAGAGTCTTCATAAGATTGGAAAATATGTTCTCCTAATCTGTATATTTAGCCTCCATGCTTTTGGATGGCATATAATGAAATCAGATGAGCTCATAGCTCCAAAAACTTCACAATGAAATATGACATACAAGTGAAAGATAAGCTAACTTTCTCCCAATTTCCCTATTTGCATCAGTAAACACTGATTTTTTGCAAAGAACATTCAGCACACCTATTTAAAATTTTAGCTTTAAGGAGCAACAGAAATGAATCTTGTGAAAAGACCAGGAAGAGTAGCAGCATTACACTGCCCCAAGGGAGGCTGCCTATATATAAGGGATTGCATGAAAGCAAGCAAGGAGTTCATGATAATCTCTTCCAGCTGGGCAGTCACTTAGAAAAGGAAGAAAGAATAAGGGACAGGAACACATAACTGGGACAAGGCTGCTTTATTCAAACTAGAACCTCCAAAAGTCTTCACACTCAAATGGTGAAAGGTATCCAATCTTTCCTAGCATGCCTCATGGTTAAATATCTCCGTTCCTTATCTCCTTCCGTTCTCTATTGCATTACTTTTATAGCCATAAATTCTCAGAATAGTTGAGAATCTTACTCAAGAGATGTATAACTGAAGACATCAACTACACGTTTTGAGACATTACCTTCTCTGCTGTAATGTTACTTCCTTTTCTCACCTTACCAAAACAAGGGAGACCTGCAAGAACTTACAGGGAATGCTGCTTTTACTACTTCTTTGAGTAACTGATTTTAAAAACAAGTGTCCTTACATACAAACATTTATGAGCTTTTAAGAAAACAGGCAACTTACAGAACCAGAAGCCAATACACAGACACCTGAGATGGGACTTTAGCAAAAGCTTCAGCAAAACCTTATGATGATGATTGTGAAGTGGTGTCTTTGCTTCCTTGACTCTATGTAATGACAATGATTTGCTTGTGAATTCAAAGCAGGTAATCGTAAACATTAAACAAGTGATGTTTGTTACCTGAGTACTTTTAAATATGTGCAAATTCAATGATATGCAATAAGTAAGCAAAGTTCTGAATTGTTATTAATACATGCAAGTTTTACCCTTTTCACTTGTTTTCACCACTGAAGTAGAAAAGACGTGAAGCATGAAAAATGAGTTCCACTAGGTAGTGAGGTACCATCAGAATTATCCCCAAATGCTGCAAACTATGAACCAGAATAGTTAGAAATTTTAATGAAATTATGAAGAAAATAGAGCCATCCATTCAAAACGGACATGCAAATATTTACTTTAATATATAGGCACCAGAGATATGAGCAATGGAAAGGCAAATATGACATAGCTGCCTCAGAATATCTTCCTAAAATCAGAAAAATTATAATAAATTCTGTTTAACCATATTGTCCAAAGAAAAATCATATTATTCATTAAGTTTGCTTATTTTTCACACTACTGCATGAATTTCTGGAAAGACTATCTGAATCAAAAACTACAAGCCACATGGACTAAATTAGATAGGAAATGCAAGCAATTAAATTATGTAAGTAGTATATAAACAACTGAATATACACATATGAATATGTATATATTTATATAGTTAATATAAACAAATACATTAATATGAATAATTGAAAAGAACAGATATTTAGTTAACTGTACCGACAACTTCTCTCCATACCTTCCAGATCTTTTGAAAGTAGAGCTCTGGCAGTGCATGAAGCTAGTAAGCTATCTGGCAAATATAGAAGAATTTTACCTGAAAACTAAACAATAATTCCAGTTAAGAAAACACAAGATTATGAGTTTTCAAGCTTTCAACATGAGATACAAGATTTTATTTAATTATCTTAAATTAATTCATTCTGACTCATTATAGTTTATGATTCTTAAATCACAGGAACTGCAAATACAGAACAACTCTGTGGTGACAGCTTTTTGAATTAGCATCCATAATCTTCTTGATAGCAAGTTCTGAATCACCTTTTGAGACAGTAGGAAAGAAAAAACACCAAAAAACGTAACACACAGAAACAGTTTATCTTGTGACCAGTGGAACTTCCTTCCTGAAAAATGTGTGTTATCCCCCTTCCTTCTATCACGCTCAGCAGAGAAAAAACAGGGGGAGGGACCCAGACAGAAAACACAATTTTATAAGTCAGTTTGGTTTGGGTTGGTTTTGGGTTTGTTGCTTTTTGTTGGTTGTTTGTTTTGTTTTCTTTTTAATTAAGATATAGATCTACTCTAATTTGAAAATTCAGTCTCCAACAAACATGTTTCTTTAGTGTGAAACAGATCAGCAGTCCTATTATATATTCCATCTTGCAAACACTTTCACTAACTCAGCTACCATGGTTAAGTTAAAGAAACATAAGAACACGTGTATCTCTGGGATGGATGTTCAATTAATCAAAAACTACCTTTGCATGAAACAGCTGGCAGTTTTCAAACAGAAGAAAGTATTTTCATCTAGTTGTCCTTCTTATAAAGTACCAATGTCACGACCTTATTATTGGTTCCCTAAAATTTGTGTGATTAGAAGTACCAGATTTTTTCAAATTGAAAATAGAACACTTACAGCATAAGAGAATGGGGATAATCTTTCCAAGTGATGTTGGGTTCATCATAAATTCTTCCTAAGGAAAAAGACCATTGATTTAATTCTTAACTGATTCTTACTACTTTAAGTCTATTTTTAAAATAAAAATAAATAGAGTGACTTACTGCATTCAAAATACTTGCTCCCCATATAAATGAAAACAAGTAGAAAAATGCCAGCTGTCCCAATTCATTGAATTTGCTGTGCTTTGCTTTTGACAAATATAGACATCTATTAATTTTCTAGAAACAAAAAGCAGATCAATGTAATTTCTAAGACAAGAAAGTTATCTGGGAGTTAATGTTCACTCTTTAATAATTTTTCCTATTTTTTTTTTCCATCCCAAATCTCCCATCCCTCAATCAAAATACATAGCTCGCACTATTTAAGACCTTGATCAGCACTTTGTATGACAATTAGCTTTATGACTTGCCACTATGGTACAGTTCACATGGAAAATATTTAGATAATGTCTTCATACAAATTCTGCCCCACCACCACCCCCCCCCCGCCTAATGACAATCATATTACTAAATTTTAAAAACTCTTTGCACACTTAAAAACCATTTGAACTTCTATGCCTCAGATGACCTATTTGAGAAGACAGTCTAAGACCATTCAATAATAGATGGTCTTTACAATGGCTTTAACAAATTCATTTTACTTTGCAACTGAGTTTGTGCAAAAAGAGCACATAATGAAGTCTGAGCTCCCTTTTTGATCTTATAAATATATCTTATGAATATAATGCAGCAAATCTCATTCACAGATATTTTGAGTAGGGCATGAACATTTAATGTCTTTTTTTACAGAAAAATTTAAGATATGTTGATTGAAAGAAAGATCCAGTGGTTTATACCATTACTAAATCGAGGAAGTATAATTATAAAAATATCACAGAATAATTTAGGTTGGAAAAGACCCTTAAGATCATCAAGCCCAACCGTTAACCTAACACTACCAAGTCCATCACCAAACCAAGGTCTATTTGCATTTTTGTCAAAGAAAAAAAAGGATCAATCATAACAGGGCTTCTAAAAGCTAAGCCGTTCCTTGTACCATGACTTACACTTACCTTGAAGAACAACTTTTAGCAAATGGTGGCTAAAAATAACATGTTGATAAAAGCAAATTATATCCCAGTAAACTTACATTTAATATGCACTCCAGGATTACAGGATGCAGATTAATGGCTCTGAGCATGTAGAAGAAGATTGTAGCAATGTCTTTTGGACCAGAGTCATAAAAATGAAATTGCTCACTGTTGTCATTTAAGGAAAAAAAAAGGGGTATTTTTACATTTTTATGAAGGTGTACTCTATGCAAATGTGAAAGAACAGCAATGACCATTGTTCTTGAAAACTATGTTAAATTGATACAGGATACGAGTTATAAGTTTTATATTTTTAAAAATTACTTTTTATGCCCAATTAGATATCTCGGATCTTCTTTTCCTTCAATACAATGATATAAGACTAGAATGCACTACTGAAAGCAGTATACACTGAGCTGTAGCCTCAATCCATTTCTTTCATCCAGGCAATCAAAAAAGGAAAAAAAAAAGAGAAAAAGAGAAAAAAAACAAACTCAAACACACCAACATCCTATCCCTCTATACTTTGGAAGAAACCAAATGAGATTCCATCTTGAGCACAGCTATATGTAGGAAAAAAGAAACTATGTAGTGAGGATGGGATCCCTAGTAGTTCAACACATTGGTGAGTAACAACTTCCCATAATTAGTAATATATTCCTATAAATCAAAAACAAAATTGCCAAAAAAAAGAACATTCACACTGCTACAAAAGAACTTCAAATGTTTTCGTTTACTGTGTTTAACTGGGAGAATTTACAAATGAAATTCAATTTAAAAAGCATGTATCAGAAGCAGTAGATGTAAGAAAGCCTTATTTTGTAGGCATGTCTGTCCTTTGGCCCCCAAACACCCATCACAACAATCTCAGTTTTCTTTATGCATCTGAGAGACTGCAATGGAAAAGAATTTGTACTACAACTAATCAAGAGCCACTCTCATCCTGATTTACAGGCTAGCATGTCTAAAATTTACGTTCTTCTGCTTTCACTTAAGAGAGGGCATTAATTTTTATGTCTCTCATCTATACAGACACCATTTTTCATAAACATCAGGAATTTTCTTATTTTTAAGACTTCTACCCTTCGTCAAACTCTGTGTTGTCCAAATGCAAAACATCACAAATACAGATGTCAAACAACTTTTTTTTTCCCAAAGGAAGCTAAGCTAGAAGGTATCAAGAAAGCAATTACTGCTTCCTGTAAAATGAATACACACTGAGGTCCTAATGCACAGGATATCCATATAACTAAGTGTCAGATGTCCTATTCCTATGTTTGAAAGCAGCTTGCAATATAATCAATGAACAAGTAATTGCATAGGACATGCCTTGTCTCTAGCACTGCTTTTCAAGATGGACCTTCCCTAGTAATATGTTCATCGTTTTCAGAGGGACAGAGTTCATACCTCAAAATTGCTTGTGCAGAATTCATACCTCAAAATTGCTTGTGCAGAATTCATCCACACCTCCTACTAAAACTAAAGGAAGCTATTCCTTATTCATTTCATTGTAGGGATGTGTATATACACATACATACACATGCATGTACCAAACACTAGGAAGAAGTCACAGCACAGGCATCTTGATGACCGACACGTGGATTTTACTTTTGCTTCTGCAGTAGGAGATTTCTACTTGATGCTGCTCAAGTACCAGTAAAACAGAAGTCCAACGACTGCATACAACTCAAGTATTCAACATTAAACATGTCAGGAAACACTTGCAAAAAATGATACATATTCATTACTGCAAGCAAAGTTGATCAATGCATTATTTTGGACATATTAAATTCCAAATTGGCCAGACTCTTTTCAGTGGTGCCAAGTGACAGGACAAGGGTCAGCAGGCACAAACTGGAACGCAGGAAATTCCATCTCAACATAAGGAAAAACTTCTTTACTTTGAGGGTGCCAGAGCACTGGAACAGGCTGCCCAGAGAGGGTGTGGAGTCTCCTTCTCTGTAGATATTCAAAACCTGCCTGGATACGTTCCTTTTCAGCCTGCTCTGGGTGACCCTGCTCTGGCAGTGGGGTGGACTAGATGATCTCCAGAGGTCCCTTCCAACCCCGACCATTCTGTAAAATACACTAAGAGCACTACGTTATTTGGAACGGTTGCAGCACAGAGGTCCCAAGTTTGGAAGTCAACATTAGAAAAAAAGTCATAGATTTTACTAATTTCCCTGGACCTTTGCTCCCCCTTTGGAAAAATTCTACCACAGTATCTATTTTTTCCAAGACACTGCGCAGACTAATTCCTGGAAAGAATTGAAACTTATCAATACTATTAAGAAAAACTAAGTTATCAGATAAGGAAATACCACTACCTGCTTACCACTATTGTATACAGTACAAGAGTACTGTACCTGTACAAAAGATACAAAGGAACTTAAAAAAGGAAATTTTTTTTGGTAAAAAAAGAATCAGTACCTTCTCCCTTTGCTATTTAAACACATGACTGAATCAACACCAGTTACTTGAGAATAATGCAATATTTTTGAAACATAAACAACAAATCTATTACTAATGATATAAGGAATCAAAACTATGCAATAGACACATAGAAAATTACCAAAATATTCTGTTACTTGATAACTCCTGTTGATTGTATAAAAACCTGGAAAGAATGCATGCTTTTTACATTAAAATGCAAGTTAGTGTTACCTATGGGAAAAATACCCCAGTATTATTCACAAGCAACAGAGGAGATACTAGAATATTTCAGCAAATACAGCATTAGTAAATCCGAAAGCAGACAGACAAATATGAGAGTTCTATTATATCATAAAAGTGAAGTGAGTTGAAGTCGGGGGGGGGCGGGGAGGTTGGAATTAATTTTTAATAGTTGAGCTCTTGCATTACAAGGAAAAAAAAAAGGCAAAAATAAGATTTGATTTAATCTCACCAGTGGTATAGGTGACGTTGTACCGCACAGCAATAAAGATGATGGCATACTTGGCTGGGTCCTGAAATTCAAAAAGAAACAAGGAAAAAGTATCAGATTTTTCAATTAAACTAGACTATGAACGCCCAAAACTAGAAGATTATGCCATCAACAAATGTTCTCCCATCTTAAATTAAAGAGGTCCCGAAACTGTTATTCATCTCACAAAAACGTGGAGGCCCACCTTTTTGCAAATCCTTTAACATTTGCTGTATAGGGTCAGGACTTGAATTATGTCCTTTTAGCTAAGTATCAAATTACTCACTTTCTACTAAATAACATTTTAAAGTGTTTAGAAGTGTAAATGGCTTTGATTTATTTCAAAAGTTAAAACACTCTCTAAATTAAATCAAATGGAAAGTTTTACCTAACTTTGCAAGATATTTTAAAAAAAGCGCAATAATCTGGCTAAGTGTCCATATAAATAGATAGAGTATCCAAAACATCATAGTAGAATTAGAAGATTCAGCGATTTCATGTATCATAAATCAACCATTTTCTAAAAAATTACAGTTCAAAGTAACCAGTGGTGTACTTTTATGTTCCTTTTTTTTGGCAACTAGTTTTTTTTTCTTAAATAAAAACATTTTAAAAATAAAATAAAATCAATGCCCAGCACTTTCAGCCATCCCTACCTCTTCCCATTCCCATGCTGCAGTATATTTAGCCCTTAGCTGTAACAATGGAACTATTTATGATGTAGATTACTGTACAACACTACAATCGAGTGATAAGAGGTAAATATATTTGCTTAGTTTAGTTGAAAACATTTCATTATCTGGTTTGCACAACTTCAAAACCAAACAGTTGTGCTGATGTAAGTGAAAGAGTGGTAAACTGTAACACAGGGTTATAAGTGGAAGGGGTGAAAAAATAAACAAAAAACCCTCAAAGCCTGGTTCCTTTGCTGCAAAAAAATGCAATATGAAATTATGTCCTATGCTGCCAATAGCAAATACATTTATTATGTTTGCAAGCACTCAGTTATCTAGTTCATAAATCAGAATTACAATAGGCATAATCTGAAAACTGATGTAAAAAAAAAACCATTCTTGTACCTTTTACACTTTCTCTTAAGCTAACCTTTCTAGATATGACTTAAAACAAAGAAATATAAACCAAAAAAAGGAAACTATTTTCCTCAGATGTTACACCATTTAACTTCTGAAAGTGTCAGTAAGTCCATTCAGGAGTATATAAAACAAGCATTAGTTTATCCAGCTACAAAGTAAGCAAGAGGCACAACAATGCAAAATAAGATCCTCTGTGGCAAAAAATGGGATGAGAAGGCAAATCACTTCAGCACACTGGGAATGCACCTGTGAAATTAAGCAGTAGAGGAAACATAATACTGAAGGGTGCTTTTAAGAGAAAGTTTAATTAAGGAAAATGAAAGTACCAATTTTTCTGGCATACAAAATTGACTTTCAGACACTGCAGTTCTATGAACAATTTAACCTTTTGTAAGCCAGCACTACCATCAGAAGGAACAATCCTGCCTTTCTCTTTCCTCCTAGTTTCTTCTTGTCTCTGTCCCACGCTTGCGCCATCAGAAGTGGTGCTGTGGTGAATTAGACAGGAAAACGGTACAAATTAAAACTAATCCAGCAAAACAAGAGGGAGGAGAAAACCCTATTAATCTTAACATAGATGAAATTTTCTATCATGCTGCACCGCTCAGCTACAAAAGTCCTTTTGTGTGCTCGATGGGGAGAAAAAGCAACGAGAGCATCTATACCAACTTAAAATGTTCATGGAACGAGAGTGTGAAAAAATCATTGCCAACTGCTCCTGGAAAGACAGGAAAATTATAGATAGTTACATGGGCATCAATGTCATTCAGCACCTAACTAAAACAAACATACTTGCTCTCAGTAAGCCATCGCTCAGGATCCAGAGCAAGTCTCCCTTGTAGAAGGGCATTCAGGCAGCACCATGTAACTTCGAGCAGACCCCTTCGTTAGGGAGCTTTCCTGAGAATAAGCTTTTTTTATACTCTTTGGGAGAAGGGGGTGTTAAGAATCTTTACTAGAGCCCAGCAAGTTAGCTTTTCTGTTTGTCCATGAAGCACACAAGGTAATACTACAAGTGCTTCACTCTGCTGGGAGTATGGGAGCCCCATTCAGTGGTATTCTCTGGTAAAACAGGCACAGACACAAAGATGATATAAATTGTTCTAGGAGTAAAGAAAACACATGAAACTCCGAGATGATACTGGAAGCTTAAAAAGAATCATAAATACTAAAAGGAAAGTTTCTTTAGAAGACAAAGCCCACTCTGTAGTCAAGACTAGGAGTAGGATTGGGCACATATAAGACTATAAATACACTCGGAGAAGGAAGAAGAAAGAAAATAAAAGTTAACACTAAAATTTTACTGACACTTTTCAGTATGTCAGAATCAATCTCCCTATGCACATCAATAGACCTCATAATAATCAGCAAATTTAAGGTAAGGGAAAGTACAGTTAAGGTGCATAAACAACCTTACATTTAAGAGTTTCCCTTAAAGAAATTCTTAAAATTGAATTTATGATATTCTAATGCTCATTTGTACTTTTAATGTACTTATTGGTTTTTTGGATGGTCTCACGGATACGGGCAATTGAACGCAACTGAGAAAAGAAAACCCCGCATTTACTATAGTGCTGTGTAAGCCCAATGAAATCATTGAATAGGTAGTCAACTATGAAGAGTTTCATTTACACATTGGAAAATGAACAGTGACAATCTGTCATTGACAAATGCATTTGAAATCACGGTAAGCATAAAATGCTGTGAAAAGCACTGATTAAAAAAAAGAGAAAGAGAGAGAGAGTTGCCCTTCAGGTCTTCAAACTTAAAACCTAAAAATAATTTCACTTTAATAGAGAGAAGAAATCAAGACTGAAAAAACCCAAACATAATAGCTGTGGAGGCAAGTTCAGTAACACTTACGAGGCACTCAATATAGAATCACTACAAATGTCACCAAAATTTACTGGAAAAATATCAGTAGTTTTGTTTGTTTGGCAGACTGGATTATCAATTATAGAGATGGCATAAGACCTAGACAGTGAATAATGTAAATACAGATTTCATTCAAATAACTCCAGTATGCTTTTCTACAATGACTGAGGCAGAGGTGTAATACAGAGGTCTAACCTGTTACATAGCACCACTGTTCCTCTGCATAATAAATGAAAGGTGTCTCAAACAAAAAAAGTAGGTTTTGCATCAAAAAGGAGACACAGATGTTTAACTTATACAATAAGAAGTATAACAGTATATATTCAAACAAGCACAATAGAAGCATATCACAAAGTACGCTAGAGGCTAGTCTGCATTTGAACTTTTAGAACTATGCTGACTAGAAACGAGATAATTTGCTAATTATCCTTGGATGTAACTAATATTAACTCACTCTTTTTTCCTCTAAAAGAAATCACCTTCATCAAAAGTCCCTTCCAATACCTGTAGTTACAGAAACACAATTCCCACAGTGTATACAAAGCCTGAGTTAAGACTAATGGAATTCAGAGATGGAACTCCAGAAAACATACTTGTTTTTAAACAGCAAAAAGAAACAGAGTAAGTACCATATATAAAGGTAGATAAAAAGTTCCATTTGGGATCCCAAACTGGGTTTACTTTATGCCAGGTGCAGATATTTACTGTCTTTCTTAAAGCCTTTATCACCTGAGTTGCCAAGCCCCTAGCTATTTTTTTTTTATCCCAAGATTGAGTTCTGCATTTAATACACTAAATTTTATGACATACTCCTCCATAGATAACACAACTTATTATACATCAACACTGCATTTGTCCATTTAGAAGGAAATTATCTGACCATCACAACTACATTCTGTACTTTATTTCTGTCCAGTATCCTTAATGTTTTCAGAAGTGAGTTAAGACATATATATTTTTTTAAAAAGACAGAATGTCTACATGTAAATATCTTACCTCAGAATTTCACAGTACTTTTAAATTAAAATGATCTGATTTTTAATCTTAACCAACTGATGGGAAATGTTGAAATATTTCAGTAAAGTATTTAAGTTGTAACAACAGTAATATTTCAGTAAAGTATTTAAATTGTCTATCCAGAACTTAAACTCTGTTTACCAAGCCTTATCTCATACTCAAGACCAACATAAAATATTCATGTAGCAATACACACACACAAAGCATTTTTTCTAAAAGTGGGAAAAAGATGCCCAAGATGCCCAGTCCATCACACCAGAAACTAATAAGCAGCTTGCACATTGAAACAAACTTTATGATAACTTTCAAACACAAAGGCAAAGAGGAATTCAGAAGTTAGGCTGAGACTGCCTAATCCCACACTTTTCTCCAGTTTACCCATCGCTAGGGAGCTGAGCCAACGGCAGCGATGGACAGAGCAGTGGTGAAAAAGGGTGACTACCAGTTTTTAATGACCATCTGGTGAAGCACGCTCAGAACAGGGTGCTCTCAAAACACAAACCCTCTTTATAACAGCGTTCCCAACTACATTACCACATGGACTTTTGAACGGGGGGGCGAACAACAAAAAAGTAAGTAGACACAATTAAGAGACAAACCGACTCTGCTTTAAGCAAGGGGGCTTTAGGAGCTTTGTAACTCCGGAGACTGGAGCTGAGGAAAAGGGAGTTTATGGGAGGTTGCTAGGAATAAAACATGCAGAGATGAAGGAAAACGGGAGAAGAGAAGAGCGGCAACCTGACAGCAGCAGGTAAGAGAGGCGGTCGCAGAGTGGCAGCAGGAGCTCAGCGGAGGCGTCACTGGGGACGGAGAAGTGACACTTGCCGCGCTCGGAACCGCAGCCGAGAGAAGGAGAGGGGGTGCCCGGGCAGGGCGTCACGGGACTCGGCCTCGAAGCAGGGCAGGAAGAGGGACAGAACCCCGCAGGGAGCCGGAGGGGCTGGGGCAGAGGCCCCTGGCAGTACGGCTGACACGAGGGGGAGGGATGTACCCACAGCTGCCCCACAGGAGGACCAGGTGCTGCTCGACTCGGCAACCGCCGGCCCCCTCGCCCCGCCCAGTACCTCAAACGTGAGCAGGAGGCACATCACCAGGCAGCACGCGATATTCGCGTGGTTCTCAGTGACGAACTCGTGGCTCAGCACCGCCAGGCTCTTGTTTTTCCTGAGGGGCCCCACAGCGGACGGAGCTCCCGAGCAGCCCCATGACAGGAACCAACACCTCTCCCCACTCCTCCACAACCATCACGGTAAACACCCCCGGCCCACCCCCTTCCGAGTTCTGGCCAATCAAGTCTAAGAGCGCTTATGATTGTCAGTCCTGACAACTAATCGCTAGGTGGCCTGGAAGCGCTGTTTCGAAGGAGGTGGTGCTTCAGAGGCAGCTGGGCACGCGCGGCGGGAGACGAGGTCCGGTGGGAGTGAGGGGGCCTCTTGCCAGTCCCGTGGGTGGGNTCCTCACGAGTCCCAGGGCTGCGGCCCGCCGTGGTGGTGGGAAGTGGCTTCTCATCTTCCCCATCCAGAGTTGAGCCGTGCTCCCTCCCCTACGGCCACACAACAGCGGAAAAGCTGTCGAGAAACTCTCTATTACTTTTTTTTTTCTCCATTCAAATTGGAGGAAAGGAGATTCAGAGGGATTTTGAGGTCCTAAAAAAGTGGACGTTTGGCTATCTGCTGGCTCTAGTTGGAATTCGGTGGAAAGCCATACCAATTAATCAAAAAAACCCGTCAGTGAAGGAAAGGGTAAAGCCCAGAGGGTGGCATAGCGTCCCAGAGAGCAGGGTTGGCACTGAAAAGAAAAATTAGGTTGCACTTGCCAAGCGGGTGTCTGGCTGTGCCGAGTGTGGCCGTGGCCAGCTCCAGGGAAGAGAGGATCCCCCTGGGCCCGGCTGCCATGTAGAACCTAAAATCCAGTTCATCTGTAAAGCAGTTTTGCTACCTGATGATTATTAAATATTTAACACATCATATTTAGTGTACCCGAACCTGCTTTCTGTTAAGCGTTCTGCTTAGTTGTTGGGTTTGGCTATGTTCATGATCCTTTTCGCACCCTTGCTTTGAGTTTCGGGCCAATATATTCAGATGCTGTGTTTTACATGTGAAATTATGAATTGCTATAGAGCACAGGTGCCATTTGGGGCATTCCTTTGGGAAGCAACTGCCATGCATGCTCTTTTTTGTCTGCTGGGAAGAGGAATTAAAAATAAAATACTTGTAGTAAGTTGTTCACAAATCATGGCTGATTTTTCTTTCAAAAAGAAACAATTAAATTGAAAGAATTTCATAATTGTTTACATAATTGCTGTTTCTCTTTTCCTTTTTTAAAGCTACAAAACTAATCCTGACTGAGAATTAACTGTGATTTAAAAGTTTAATTTCTTCTTGGAATATATTAGAGAATGGGGCAAGTAATGCTGAATAGGGGTGGAAACCAAGAAACAGGAACTTGAACACCATTTTGTAACCCAGAATATACTTATCTGATACAATTTATACCATTCTTTTTGTACCATTTCAGAGTGAACAGGCTAGTTTAGATTTGTATTGGCTGGGAATATGGTTTTCTAGAAGATCCCTAGTGTAGGGCTTTAAGAATTATTCTATATTTCTATAGCTTCTACATTTATATCTTTGTAAATAATTTTATTTTCAGCATAAATTTCATCTCTTGTACTTGCTTAACTTACAAACAAGTAACATTGAGTTTTTATTTTGAAACAAAACTAAAGCAATTTAGAGGCAGGTAACTTCTGTGACTTGTTAGTCACATACATACATGCTTTCTTTGAGACAAGGTAAGGTTTAATACATTACTCAAGATTATTAACATAATTAATCTAGTAATTGCACTTTCTTAGCAACATGAATCTTGAGGCAGATTTGCTACCTGTAAGACTTGATCATGAGATACAATGAGACAATCAAAATGATAATTTATAGTAATATTAAACTAGTGTTCAAGCGTATGCTTCGAGACATTTGCTGCCTGGTTTATAATTCTATTTCTATGTCACTTAAGCTTGTCTATGTTGTTTAAGCTCTAAGTCCCAGGTTAAAGACACAAAGCTTGGGTTTTTTATCTATTTGATTCCACAGTTTCTATGTTACGTGTGGGTCCATTTCACATACAGCCCACTGTGTTATTTCCATTGTTGTTCACTTTAAACAAACTAACTGAGCTATTCCCATTTTCATGAGTTGCTTTTTCTGGTAAAAAAAGCAAATGGAACAAAATAATATAGCCTCCAGTCAAGAGAAGATTTACACGTTTCTGTTGGTTTATCATTTTGAGAATTTAGCCAAGGAATTAAACAGAAAATTAAAAAATAATGTCCCGTGAGACACCCAGGTTGAAAACAACTGCATAGGATTTAATACTTAGTCTGCTGTTAAATTTTGTTGATCTGTTGTTCTACTATCTAGAAAGCAAAATGAAATTACTGTCTTTTGCAGAGTTGTAGAAATCAACTGGAGAACTGCTTGACCACACGGAAGTAGCTAAGAATGACTCCTTCATTTTGTGCTTCAGTTAAACCAGATGAGCTAATTCAGAATTTGAGTAAATTCAGAGAAGAAAGAAGTAAATGGGGTAAGTAAAGCCAGTTTAAAAGTCACAAGGCAAATATATTCAAATTGGCCTTGTGATTTCCTTTTGTGTGTTAAAAGATAGTGAAGACTGGGTTTATTTATTCAATTAATATTTTATTGGGCATTGTATAAACATAGAATAGCATAGAGACTCTATCTAACAGAATTTAGGATCAAGTAGACAAGATGGATTCACTGTGGGGAAGAACAGTAGCCCACAAGCAGTGCAAATGGCATCCAAGCATTATAAAAATCAGATTGGGGCAGCTGTTGGAACAACGACATACCAGGCAAACTTGTAGGGAAATTTTGAACTGCTAGAGGTTCTTGCTTTGCGTTCTCTTTAACTTACAGGTTAGAATGTATAGGTGATTTCTCTCCGCAGTCTTCAGCGACAGTCATATGGCAACAGTGAAAGAGGTATTATCTGGGTGTGACCAAAGTGAGGATGATCTTCCTTGATTTGTCCTGGGCCCAGGAACACTTGAGGGAAAGGGATTGAGGTGTTTAAAACTGTTTTGCTGTCTGTCTGTTCTTAAGTACAAAAAGATCAGGATTTCCAGCGCATGCGTTTGTAAAATGTTCTCTTAGTGCTAAGCATTTTGCCTGTGCAGAATCTTCCTAAAGCTAATGGAATTCCAGTTTATTTGGCATAAACTTTAATTTGAGAAGGATATGAAGTAAAACAAAGTACAAGGTACATGTATCAGATAGTTTCACTTATTCTTTAAGTAAAAGCAAAACTTAAACACAACAGATTAAACAACTAGCATTTAATGACCAGCAAAATAAGATCTAGTAGCAACAAAATAGGTATTAAAAAAACCCTCCAAACAAAACAAACACACCCCCCTCCAAGAGGTTCTAGTTAAGTAATAATAACTGAGATTAAAATTACAAGACCCTATTAATCATTGTCCATTTTGGAATAAAGGAATTATCAAATGAGCTAAGAAGGAGGTTTTTCTGTCACACCATAATTTTTCATACCAAGAAATAATTTTATTCTTTCCTCTAAAGTATACAGTCCAGTTGTTTTTGCAGACAGGACTCTAGATGAATGATTAATATGTTTCTGTATGGTATTTCTTGCTTCTCTTTCCTCTTCACAAACCAGTACAAAGCAGGCTTCTATTTTGTAAGAATTAAAACTTGGGATTTAGTCTTTGCGTAAAAGTGTTTCCCAGTTTTACAAAAATGGAACTGTTCAAAAAGAAGATAACATTTGTAGCATCAAATATGCAATAGTGAATTCTGAAGATTCTGTGCTACAGTTTGAGGACAGTCTGCCTATTTCTTGACACTCTACTATCTCTGAAAAAAGAAAACTGTGTTAAGAATATATGGGGCAGTCATATAATTGGGACAGGGGAAGTGAAACAAGTACAGGTTTGTGTCTCTGCCCTATAATTAAAATTCTCAATGGGAAGCATACATCAAAAAACTTTTACAATTAAACAGGAGTTTAAGTCATTTTACTATACTATGTAATTGAATGATAATTGTAGAGCCATAAGAAAGGCAGGAAAGAAACAAGTGATATGTTTTAGGTAGCATGTAAGAGTTGAAAAGCTATCTTGCTGTTTTCGGAAAAAAAGAAAGTTGAAATCCAGCTTAATGTCTGCATCTGTTAATCAATTACTGGCTGTTATGTAATGATGTGCAATTTCTGTGGTGACTGATTGCAATTTGTATATAGAGTATATTAAGCAAATGTACTTGCAGAGCAGGTGGAACAACTGCTGCATACATTAAAGCAATAGTGCGCTCTTAAGAGATCATACGTTGAATACAAGCTCCTATATCTCTCTGGTTTTGTGAAATCTCTTGTTTCATTCTGAGACTGGTTGCTCTTTTCAGGCTGAAAATCCTGATTGCAGTCTACAATCACTTATTTGTTTTGAAGGGTGGTTTGTTGGTATTAGGGGAGCTGCTCTTTCTAAAATATTTTAGAGGTCCAAATAGTTGAACAAAAATGGAAAGATTGAAAGGATTTTGCTAGCTCATGTAGTAAGTAGGTTGGTTCTCCAGATACTGTGTATTTCTAATCTGAATAGAATCTCCTTTAATATACATTTTAAAAAACCTACAAACCTGTATGTTGGTTATTATTGGTTGTAAAACCCTGTTTTCATGTTTAGTGGACTTTATGTATATCTGCTTGGCACTGCATCTGCATTGTTTTACAACATTTATATTTACCTTGTTTAAATGGTAAACTTTTAATCAACTGATATATACAATATAAAATTTTAATCACCTATTTCCACATAAATCTGTGTATTTCTGTGTTGTTTCTATTGTAATGTATATTTCCCTTTTGGAATGGAGCTTGTATCTCTGGATATTGAGTCCTTCAAAGTACTTCAAGATCACAAACTGATTAAAACTATTATAATAAAATGTGTTATCTCAGAAATTACATTCTAGAAACTAGAAAATGTAAATGCTCTATTTAGTGTTTTGTAGGAGTAACACATGCTTTTTCTATCAGCTTGGATAATGATAATAAATTGGTGACTTTTACATTTTTGGCTGTGTCTGGGACAGATTTAATTTCATACAAAACTATTCTAGGAAAAATTTAAGCTAAAAACCTCTTAAAATGTTTCCAGAAAGCACTTCACATTTGCATTTTATTTTGTAAAAGTATTTATTATAATTGCTATGAGTCTATCCTCATAATGACCATTTCCTTTTTCTCCGTGTTGGGTTAATAACATAGCAGTAAACCAAACAATCAAAAAGTTGCACTTTATACTTTTTTCTCAATTTTTAACCGTCTGGCTAATAAAGGAAGAATAAGAATAATATCTTCAAATGCAGTATATGCATCTATACTAGAGGCAGGTTGAGAGTATGCAATAATTACCAATATGATATACGGAGATTGCACAATGATCCAGTAATTGGTATTTGCTTGTGAATAACTTCTTTTCATCTGTATGTTCCAATGCCCCCACCCCACCCCGATAAAATCAATTCTTTATTGTATCATGTTCCTTCGGAATAACTAAAAAGTGCCATGAAAACATAAATAGGAATGAAAGCACAGGTCAGAACTATTCTTTCACTTCATAGCTAGAAAAAACCACCTATGTTGTAGGCTTACTTTACCTGAACTTCAAGAAAGTTTTAGACTGCATTAGTAGAGAAAAAAATACATACTATTTTGCAAATCACAGAAACATTGAGGCGGAAAGGGGCCTCAGGAAGACTCTAGGACAACCTTCTACTCGGAACATGATTAGGTTATGAGGTTAGACCAAGGTGCTCATTAATTTGTCCAGTCTGGTCTTTGAAAATACTCCAGTGCAACCCAATCTACACAGTAAAAGAAGGTAAGCCAATATTGATGTTCAGACAGGCCTTTATAAATCTGCTATAACTAGAACAACAAGCCGTGACCATTTATTAGTAGTCATCTCTACTTTTGCCAGGTTGAAGGCTATGAAAATCTGCGGGACTTTTAGGAGGACAAAAAACATCCATTACTTGGTATTACGACCTAAATTGAAACTTTGTCAGCAGAACTGCATGTATCACAAATAAACACCATCCAACCTGTTTTGTGAAGCTGTTTTGTTACAAATGTAATGGTAATACAAGAGACTAATGAAAAATAAAATATGAGACTGGTTGGGAAAACTTACAGTTCCTTTCAATATTTCTGTCAACATTTCTACTAACTGTTATTCACAACGTACTCAATAGACACAAGAAGGTCTTAGATACATTAATAATTTTTAATTTGCCTAGAAAAGATTTTATTATCCTTGAAAGACCACAATTTCTGTGCATTGAAAAAACAGACGAATGTCCTGAGTGAAACTCTGGACTCACTGGAGATTATAGAGCCCGGATTTCACCTTAGGGTTTTATGTAATAAGCTGTTAAATGTACATTTAAATAGATGACCCTGCAATGCAAAGATTGATATTTCATTCATGCATTAATACGTTAAGTACTCTTTCAAGGAAAAATTAATGACTAGGAATAATTGAAAATGAAACATTTTTTTTTAAATCTGATGTATCTTTATCTTTTATCTGTGGGGATAAACTCCCTTAATGTTTTTAACTTTCTAAGGATTATTCTGCCTAAGTCAATATTTATAAATATATATTAAGCTTTCTTGGAAATTTGCTGAGCTAGTGTCTCTGTAGTAGTGTGTCATCTTACTCAACTAGCGGCAAGTTTCCTAAAATGGGCTAAAGCAATAAAAAAAAATCTATTGTTGACCTTTATCACTCCTAAAAGTGCAATTAGAAGGGAATTGAGAGGAGAATTTTTTCCCTGTATTTATTGTCATGATTTACTACTATTCCTATTAAAAATTGAGAGTTTATGTGAGGCTATTGCAAACTATGAGGCTGAGATCACACAAACATTATTTGCCAATTGAGCCTGGCTAGCACAGATAACAAGAGCTAAGTGCCAGATGCACAGAAATCCTGAAATTCTTCTTTCAGGAGCTTTGTTTTCTTTTTTTTTATTTTCTTACTTTTTCCTTGTTAGATATTATCCTATAACAGGGAATAGTCCATCACAGCTGTTGACCAGTAATATATTCTGTATAAGCGTCTGTTCTTTTCTGTAGATAATAGCATCATCTCTCTTCTGTGCAATGGTTACACAAATTAAGCATTAAAGAAAAATTGAGAGTAAGTAGAAACTATAGTGAATTAATGTTGTTATAAAGACAACTTGTATAACCTAAACCTGCAAAAGCAAATACGGAAAAAGAAACCCCAAAGAATTGATGTTCTTCACTCTTCTGTCCAAAATCAGATCTCTTGCCACTCTAACAACACCAAAGAGCAAGACTGACGAGGGTAAATTTAGCTCTATTTTGATTCTGTTGCTTTCTTTTTTCCCTTAAAATCTATTATCAAATTAGCTTCTCCCAACTTAATCACTTACTCTATCAAACAGCCAGTGGGGTGTTAATGTCAGGAAGGAATGTTTCCTGATCATGTGCACTTACAAAACAATGAAAGGTGTAGCCTATAGTATTTTAGTGTCTGGAATAATGTAAAGTGCATGCTTGGGATTGTAAGAGGAGAAATTATTGTATGTACTGCGAAGTAACTATTTTATGCTTCTGTGATTTAGTGATGTGTGTATTTTAAATGTGTGAATTAGTGGACTATGGTACAAGATGTTCATTGTGGCTTCCACTGTATATGTGTGTCCTGATTTCAGCTGGGGTGGAGTTCATTATCTTCCTAGTAGTTGCTGTGTTTTGAGTTTGGCATGAGAATAATGCTGATAATGCATATTTTTTCAGTTGTTGCCAGGTGATGTTTACGTTAGTCAAGCACTGTTTCAGCTTCCCCTAGAAGCTGGGAGGGAGCATAAACAGAATTATTATTAGAATTTCGTAAGGAACTTTATAAGGATTTTAGTCATGGAGAAATATTCTGCATCTGCTTTATCTTTCTTTCTGTTCATAAGAATAGTCTTTTCTGAAAAAAATACTGCTTTTTCCTGTTATATGGTAACCACATAGAACTGTCTTACTAATGAGATTAATGAGGCATCAATAAAGGCATCTCTCTATAAGGACTAGCATTGTATAGAACCTCAAAAACCAGCTATAGTAGTTTAAGCCAGGTGATATAGTAATGAATTCTGTAAATTTTTGTCTATCTGCCTGGATATATTAGTTCTGACTGTTCTGTATAGCCTGTGACAGCATAGCATCTCTCCAGAGTGAATGAAAGCCTTGATTCTTTGATATTCCAGGTAGCTACTGACTAGCACCCCAACTATGTCATATTGTCAAAGAATTTTTTAAAAGGTGGGATTTAGCTTCCTAAATAGAGGTATCCAGTGTAATTTTAAGTGCTCTCTGGGAGCTGAGATGTGGCTGATACATCTGACATGGGACTTAGGAAAGACTCTTGACCTTGGAGAGTAGAAGCAAGAGGCCACATGGGATGTTCTAGGACTATATTGTTAGGTGTCTCTCTAGTTGTCTAAATTGTTCTGTTGACACAGGAAGATTTTGAAGGGAACAGGACTAAATAAAGTCCTTTGCTTTTTAATTTCTGAACTGAGCAGCTCTCTTATGCTGCTGACAGGTGAAGAGGTTTCTAAAGCACTACATCTTTCCACTTAGAAAGGTTGATTAAAACAATTTGTAGTACAGCTCTTGTATCAGTTTAGCTGGCAAAAACGGTGTCATCATTCTATCCAGAGGAGGATGAATTTTATATTTTGTTTATATGCTCAGTGCTATCAAGGTGAAGTGCCTTCCTTCTCCAGTCAGGAAAAAAATAAATATCTTAAAAAGATGTCAAGAAAAGCAGCCAGAGGTAAAGCAAAATGTGTTTGTTACTGGAAATTATCCAATCTCCAAGCTCAAGACACACTGTGCATGGCATTTTTAAGTAGATTTGATCTCCATTGGGTTACTGCAGATGTTCTGCACTGATATTCTGAACTCAGCCATTATGTCCTTTCTTGATTAACTTGTAAAACTATAACAGGGTGATTGTCATACCACTTGAAAGAAGTAATTTTTAAAAATATTTTCTAAGATATATGAGAATATATTCAGTTCAGAATCAACAACGTTCTGGTCGTAACTGCTCACTTTTAATGTGAATAAAAATGTAGATCCAAAAGCTCAGACACATCTGCTTGGTTTTTAGTTATAGTAAAACTGAATTTAAATCTGACATATCAAAGCTCAAAAAATCACATGTACTTTGTGCAAGACTACTAATTCTGAGTGTCATCCAGTGTTGACAGAACTTGGAAGAAATCTGGTCATGATTTGTGATGGAATTAGAGGTGTGTTTTGAGGGCCCATATGCCTGCCTTTTCTCTGGAAAATGTTGTTGTGGGTATGTTGAGCTCTTTTGAATGTGTATTTATTGGGGTTGTGTGAGTGTAGCCTGGCAGGATTGCCTTATGCATTCTAGTAGAGGAGTCCTAATTGCCTCAGTATTTTCTGTCTGCTGCTGTACTGTAAAAGGCCCGGTTTGCTTCTAGCCTTTGTCTTTTTATCCATGTTTACTAGGATTTGTTTACATAGTACTAGATATTTAACTGTAACTTATATGGCGAGAACTTGTCTGCTCTGAGACTTAGCAATGATTTCAAATGCTTTGCATTTGCTTGTTTGTGTCCCTAGGTTTAAATTTACGCATGAGGCATTTGATGTGGCTAAAGGAAGATTGTGCCCTAGCACCATGAGAGGTATGTGAGCTCTTCTTCTCCATCAAAGCACAGGACAGATCGTTCCAGGGTTACCTCACTAAGAAAGCATCAAACACTGCTGGCTAGGATTCTCCTGGAAGCCCAGAGCACGAGAGCCACGCAGGTCAGCACATGATGGCTCATCCATAGTCTTGGTGTTGTCACTAACCAGTACCTGGGTTTAAACACGCTCTTTGATTGCTTCTCTTCATGCTGCTACAGTAGAGAGATATCTGTGTCCCTTGACATGATATCTTGACATGATCCCTTGACTTTGTATCTGTGGCCCTTCACCCTCAAGCCTTTTTGTGGTTATCAGGTAGGTTACTGAAGTCTCATTGCTAAAATCTTGCCGTGAAAATAAATATTGCATCCTAGGGCAAATCATGTTCTCAATAGCATTTGCTAGCTATGCGCAGATATTTGCCAGTTATGGCTAGATATGAGCTAGATATTTGCCGGCATTTGTTTCTGTTTGGTTTTTTTTCCCCGTGTAATAACGGATAAATGAACACTAGGGGATGCTACACTTCTACCAAAGTTAGCGAACTATGTAGGGTAAAAAACCGCCAAATCTGTGAAATTTTTACTATTCCTTTCCACACACAAAAAAAGTAAGGAAAACGGCTTTCGGTTATTTGATGTAATAGGGTTATTTTATTGGGACGTATCCCAGTGAGTAGGAATAGATAATTTTTGAATTCTTTACTAAACATCTGGGGAAAATGTTATTATTATGTATGTATAAAGTAGTTTATTTACAATATCTATTTTATAGATATTAATATCTTGTATTTTAATATATTAATATTTTATAGATATTTAAACATCCAAATCAAGATCAGGATCCCATTTCAACAGATTAGATGCCTAAGTAGGTGAGGAACTGTTCAGACACAGTATATACACGGCTACAGAGATGTTTAGTCAAGGGCTCCAATCTTGGAAACTGTCCTTTGACAATAAAAAAGGAACAGTTTGCAGGTTTGAAATTTGTTGCAGGGCAAGCCTGGCTGCTCTGCTCTAGAACTTGTTTTTCCTTTAAATAATTTACATTGTTTTCAAGTGCTTATAAAAACTATACAAAATAGGAATATTTAAATGTTGGACAATTATGTAAACTTTTATCATATTTCAACATGAAGAATAAAATCAGTTAAAAATGTATCTAGATGACTTTCTTAATTAAAAAAAAAAAAAGAACAAACAGGAATGACAAACTTACCTTTCAAAGAAATTGCCTGTTGCAGCATTTGATTTACAAATCTTTGCAAATAAAAGCAGTGTTAAAGAGAAATTTTAATTATCATGCAGGAGTTACATAGGACCTTTTTTTATATATTTTAAATTATACAGACAGCTGCATTTCAAGTTTTCAGCTGATAGCCCTGCCTTATACAACCATGCTGCTTAGTTCTTAAAAAAAGAGCGTAGTATTTGATCATCATACAGTCCCTTTGTTCTTTTCTGGGCTGTCATAAAAAATGTCAATATTGGGGTTTGGGTGCAATTTGAAACTGGTGGTACCCTGTATTGTCTATCCATCAAGATCTAAATTTTTCTACACAAATGCATACACATGTGAATAAACCCAAGTGCTTGCTCCAAATATACAGTGGGGTTTGAGTTTTATGGTTTTGTTTTAGTTTTAATATAGACGATCACAGAGGAAAAAAAAAAACAAGGCCAGGTGCTAAAAGGTTCCTTTTGCTCACAGGAATGAAAACAACTAATCTTACTCAAAACACTGTAGATGAGTGGGAAGCCTTGAGAATTCAAAACACAGAAAGTCCAGAGAACTGTCCAATATTTTTATGAAGGTTTTTTTTGGTAGCAGAGACTTCAGGGAAAAGTGGGATATACAGACAATTGGAACCAGTCTAACTGCCCCTAATGGTTGAAAGGGGCAATCTCCCTCCCTCCACTATTGGTGGCTGCAGAGTCTAACCCCACCATTGCATTTACTTTTCTGCTGATTGAACTGTCTCACTGCAAGGTTCTACAAATAATAAATCCACTGCAATGGAAGGAGTGGAGAATATGTGTCTGGGAATGGAGCTGGTAATAATAGTGGCCCTTTCAGTGGCACTGAAGTCTTACATAAAACTTAACCATCTTGTTTAATTAAGGCCTTATTCGGGAGCTGGACCCAAAATATATGAGCAGATATTGTCTCTAGTTAGATAAATTTGCAGTTTAGAAAGCAAATTCTTCATCTTTCTGAATTGGTGTTTATGTCAAGTTTGCAAGATTTATTTAGGTCATGAAAATTATTTTTATTTGCATCCTACAGTTAGAATTGTTGGTATAGTTTTTCGTTTCATATTTTACATATTTTTCTGCTGTCATATAAAGATGAAGAAAAATGCACTGTAAATCAGAATTATAACAACTAAACAACTAGCAAACCTCTTTTTTTTCCCCCCTGAATCATGTTTTTCTGCTGTTGTTAAAATGTTTGCACAGTGCTAATGTCCAGGATTGGTTGTTTTCTCAAAACATTCTCACATCCCTTGAAAGAATGAGCAGTTATCTGAATGCACAGAGAAGATTAAAAACCTGCAAATTGCAGGACTGGAATCTGAATGATTTTAAGAGAAATGCAGCTGAGAGATTGAGAGAAAGATAGTAAACCAAGGGTCACAGTACTCATTTTATCCTCTGCCTGTGAATGGATGTTGCATAGAGTCGCTTAAGAAACATTTGCAGAACTCTTTCTTCTCCTCTGCAAAATACATTGGTATTTCCTGAATTACTAATGACACTGTGAAAGGCAGAGTAACATCTCAACTTGTTTTCAGTGTGCATTTTAGTGCCTGGAATGTTATATTCCAACATATCTTTAAAAGCCAGGATTAAGCAAGACTATTATACAAGAAGTCAGAATAATGCTGTATAAAAGGTAAGTTGACATATGCACTTGAGTTCCTTCTAGACCTACAGTATATTTATTTCCCCTATACTTCTGTTCTGTTGCTCCTTATGTGGTTGAAATGTTGCATATAATTCACTTTTGAATCCCCTAAACTCTGGCATCTGTCCACTCTAATGTCATATGAGGATATTGTGGCTTTACAAAAAGTGTTGGTGTTCATTTAATAAAAAAAGTTTGCAGACTAGTCACATAGTTAAGCCTTATTTGTGTACCTAATTAAGACACATTTGGATTTTATTATGTTCCTGGTGAGTAGAATAAAGGCAGCATGATTTCTTCTGTCCTTTCAGAATTATGGTTTTTGATGTGGTATAGATTTCTTTACAGTAAGCCTCCCTTTTGGAAACAACTTTACACTCAGGAGCTTTCTCATTTCTGTCTTCTGTCGCCTGATAAGGAGGGCTTAGTAAACATTGTCTGTAAGTCAGACAGTGCATGAAAAGTAATAATCTGTAAAGGTGCTAAAATGAATTCAACGGTTTATGCAGATGTTAGTTAATGTGAATGAAATGTGTGCTAATTATGGGCAAGTCTTTCACCTGGCTTCAGAAGACAAAGCCACAGCTGGAAAACATGTTGCTTCTTTTCAGACATGATTATATTTCAAAGCCTTTCTTTCTTCCTGCCCTTTCATAAGGTTAAAGAGACAAGGACAGATCTACAGTGTCATTTGGGCACGAAGAAAACGGTAGTTACTAACACAAATCCAGTGAAAATATGAATGCAGTTCTTGATCGTGTAGTTTCACAAGAATTTCTTTTAGTAGTAGTGATTGTTTAAGCTCTTGTTTGTCTCTCATCCTGCTCTTTCAGTCAGGCCATACAATCGTTATTGCAGTGCTGTTGTGAATTATTGTGAATTGGTGCTTTTCCTGGGTTAAAGCTAACACAGTGTATATTTGATACACTGATCCTGTTTTCTGTGAGCCATGCAGCCAGTTCTGCTAGACTGAGGTGAGTGCTGTGGCTGGAAGGAGTGGTGAGATGTTTAGGCTAGTACGTCTGATCTAAAAAAAAAAAAAAGTTGGTGCAACTATGGGTTAAGCCTTTGTGAAAGTGATTTTACTGTACATTTGTGGTGGAAAAAGAAAGAGGGACTTTTTGCTGGTGAGAGGCAAACCACAAAAATGAGATGAATATGGCAATTGGAATAGCAGATAGGGAGGAGAAAGGTGCGAATATGCAAAGCCTTAACGCTAAAGCCAAACTGCAAATTTATTACGTGGAGGGGCAGGAAATAGGTTGAGTGATATAATCTAAGTGTGCAGTGGATTGTGATAAGATACAAGCCTAGGAGAGAGGAATAATCACTGTAATAGCAGTATGTTTGTAAATCCATCACTACGTATTTGGTATGAGCTTTAGCTGGTGGAGTCTTCCGTGAGATAACCAGCTTTTATTAAAAAAACAAAACAAAACAAAACAAAAAAAGTCATGTACCTCAGTACAAGTGATTCCTAAATGTGAAAAAAATCACAAGAGAAAAAGAAAACGTAGTAATAGGAGTAGAGTTTAGCATTATTCAGACCTAGTCCTAAATAATTCTTCCCTAACAGTAGTGACTTTCTTCTGTTTTCTTGGGAAGGACCTCGATGTCAGAGTAAGTGCTATATGCAGGGTGTCTCACACTTGGGCCTTAGCATCCCTTCGTGAACACAGACTTCTTTCAGGATTTTGTACCTAGTTCTCACGCAGGGTATCTACATTCCCATAGCACAGGCCTTGCATGTGCAGTGAGCTGGACTCATTACCTTGTTCCCCGAGAGCAGGCATGATAAATCCACTTGCTACACAGGTGCCGTTCAACTGCACGGTGGATATGCTTTGGGTCTGACATGCTGTATATCTGCATATGTCTTACAGCTGCTTTCCAGGTAACTGAAAAAGTATTTGGCTGCATATGAAGTATGAAATAAATTATATCTGTTAGGCTTTTAATACAGAACATGTCATTTAAATACATAATAACAAAAATTCTGTTTTATACAGGATATCCAACAGCCCAGCTCCCAGCTGTTTAATCGTGGAGAGACTGGTTCAAACTGAGGGGAAAGGGATGAAATATGTGGGCTTATGCCTTAAGATAGCATAGGCTGTAGCACCTCTTTTAAAAAGCTACAGCTGCTTAAGGAAAGGGTTCAAGGGTGCTTTTTTTTCCATGTATTTTTGGCAGATGATTGAACATGAATAGAGATTTCCTTTGCAAGGAAATGTACATGAGGCAGTTGTACAGCCTACTAAAAATGGCTGTCAAAGGGAAACTTTCATAATGCACCAGGTATTCAGTGTATATTACAAACAAAATCAGTTTTTAATCTGCAGACAATGAGTGACCATTGTGATTCAGAACAAGTAATGTAAACCAGAAGTATTCAAAGATATTGTTCAGAAGGACAAATGCATGCATGCATCTGGCCACAAAGCCTTTTAAGCTTATGGGCAAACCAGCTACCTACTGGGCATAAACACATTCTCCAGCAGTTTCTGATAATTTACAAAATGACCAGCATTCCTAGGTCACTGATTTTAGCATCCAGCCAACTTTTCAAAATTCAGGAACTGCCTTTATAGACATTTATTGTTGGATTCCGTATTAGTGGGCAGTCTTATCTTCTGGTCTTTAAGCAGTTACTGATACTTTGTCAGATTCAGGATAAGCGGGAAAGGTGGAAAAAAAAAGACACTGAATTACAATGTTTCATGTTCTTATTCTAGAAATTAGGGTTGTCAGTCAATGACTTGGAAATCCAGGAAAAGCTACAAGCCCTTAATGCAATTTTTTTCTGCTGGTTTTTAAAATTATTTTTATTATCCTTGGAAAATATGACATCCCCCTTTCCTTTTGTGAATCTGTTCAAAATGTTAAAGCTCCATCTTTTGTCCATCACCTACTGTTCCCTTCTGTCACCCCCTATAGGGGTACATATCAAACCCCCTATTTCTGTCATTTGGACAAATCTCTTCCTTACTGGTATTTGTCTATTTTTGAGGGTTTCAGTATATATTAAGCAGTATAGTTCCTTACAACACTCTAGTGCTTGATGAGTGCGCTTTCTGGACATTCTGCACAGTGGGCAGAGTTCTTTTCAAAGAACTCTAAATATAGTAGCTTGCACTTTTAACACTGTTGTCTTTTAATTTCCTTTTGACTGAATTTGTGCTTTCCGTCTTTCCTTTGGTTTCTCTCTTCAGCCTTTTCTTTTTCGTTGCCTCACAGCGCTGTTTTCCCTTAACATCTCCAATGCATTGAAAAGGACAAATGCTAGCTAATCTAATCTCTCCGCCCTCTCTTCTGCTTTAACAAAGCTTTTAGCTTCCCTGTCTCTCTTCTTTGTTTTCTTTACCTTTTTTCCCCTTCCCCCTCCAAAAAATTCACTCCTCCTATCTAAAAGAATTGGTCAAGCTGCAGTCGGACATGCCATCAATCACTGTGGTTTAACAGACAAAATCATCTGAATTTTTCAGGTGTACCCGTGTGTCTTTATACCAGACTTGTACCTCCTGTTGAAAAATATGTGTATGGACAAGAAAATAAAGCGAATGATATTTCAAGCTTTCTTTTTCTGATTCCTGATAGAATGCTTTTGTCTATTTTAACAGAGTAGCCTAGTGGCTGAATACAAATGCTATATTCTGTCCGATATGCTTTCTAGGTTTTTGTTCTTGCTAAGGACTGAAGGTTTGTAAATTTTTATTTTGCATTTGGGCCGCTATTTCCTCGAATCAAAAGGATAGGACCTTAGGCCTTTGCTAAGGCTGCTTCTGGTTTTGCTTCTCTCTGCTGCATGCTGATTGTCCCCGATAGGTCCGAGTGTGTCACTTTGGCAGTGTTCCCAGTCCCCATCAGCATTACTGCATTTCCAGAGACGGGTCTTGGTTAGCACAAAGCATTGACAAATTCAGTGTATTTAGTTTTGCTCCCTTGCTGTACTTCATAGGGATTAGGATTATTATTTTTTTAAATAGAATAATATTGAGTAGAGCAGTCAAACAACGAGCATAAATGTTAATGACTGACAATCCTCACATCTACTGCATGGAGGAATCAAAATTTGTTATGTGTTGGGGGTGGTCTCTCTGAATGACACAGGCCTTTAGGTATGCAGTTAAAAAGAAACATATCTTGAATGGTTCGAACTGTTAAAACTGTTGCAAATATGCAGTAGAATGTCATGCATTTCCAGTGTCCTCTTGCTGCTGTGGTGGGCTGTACGATTCCCTTTATAGCAGCACTCTCTCTAGTTTCTGCTACATTCCTAAAACAGAACAAACTGCCAGTGTAATCCATGAGCCTTCCTGCTCCCTGCCCTGAAAAACGTTGCCAAAGCTAAAAAGGGAAAACGCTTCCAGCAGGGACTCCAGAATTACTTATGAGATGAGAATTTATACTCTGGGCTGTTAATCTGCCGTTGCAGCCTAAAATGCAAGAACACAAAAAAATGTAAGCACAGTGATAGGCTGGTTTGCCAGTTTTCCTGTCACAATGGTATCTCAAGAAAAAATCTGAATGCAGTATGGGACAATGCAGAGTGGGATTATTCATTTTACTGAGCTGCATAGTTATAATTCATGTCGGCTCTCAAGCAAAGAGGTTTGTGTGGTAAAGTAGTTATATTGTGAAAGGTGCTGGTGGGAGCTGAGGAGGGCATTAGTTTTCTTTGTGGTGATTGTTTCTGGGATCGTTAGCACTGAGTAAAGATAGAGTGAAGTGCATATTCTGTTTGCAACTGGCCTGGATTTATGGGAGAGGGTTTTCTGCAGTTGGTTTTGCACAACCCTAGATCTTGCATGCTGTATTGAAAGAATGTTTATTGTGCTTTGGTTATTTTAGCTCATTATTTAATAATTATTGTTTTATTATTAAACCTCTCCCTCTAGTACTCCATTTGGTTTTGGTTTTGTGTTTTTTTTTCTTCTTTTTAATAAATAATCCATTTGATAACATGCAATAAGATGCAGAATCACCTTTTCATCTGTGGTTTCCATTGTAATTTGTTGATGGCTTTAGAATGGTAACGCTGAGCTACCTAATACAGGTGCAGAATGTTGAACAAAAATATAAAGACTTGTCGGGACCTTTCTAAAGATATGGCCTTTTAAATCTTCGTCTGGAGTTAAGACTTTCTGCCTTCCTGGCATAGCGAGAAATCCTCCCACTTTCACTGCATTAGGGAAGAGAACTGAATCACATTTTTTAATCAAATGCTTGCAAATTGGCCTAAGATCAAACTGGTCGCTTACGTGCCGTTTTCTCATTTTGTTTCATTTGCAGAATTTCGGTAAGAGATAAAAGGCAAAAACACATGAGAAGCTATATTAATGTTTTTGTGAAAGCAGAGAGAGAAAACTCGCCACATAGATTTTAGGGCCTGTGTTGTATCTTAAAAAGTACCAAGTCCTACAGGGTTAATGGACAGGAAACTGCAGCTGCAGCCGACTAATACGGAAGTCAGATTTTTGTGTAACAGACAGCCTGGGCAGGAGAAAGGTGGGGGCCGGGGGGGGAGCGGGGGGGGGGGC
>VXBO01007134.1:729716-774434 GCA_013400135.1 Rhinoptilus africanus
CTCCAGCTGTGCCCTCCCCAGGGCAGAGCAGAGGGGGAGGATGACCTCCCCCCACCCGCTGGCCACACTCTGCTTGATGCCCCCCAGGATGCCACCGGCCTTCTTGGCCACAAGGGCCCATCGCTGGCTCATGGCCATCCTGTTGTCCACCAGGACTCCCAGGTCCCTTTCCCCAGAGCTGCTCTCCAGCAGGTCAGCTCCCAACCTGTCCTGGTGCAGGGGGTTATTCCTCCCCAGGTGCAGCATTCAGAATGGATGTTAAGAAGAAGTTCTTCACCATGAGGGTAGTGAGACACTGGAACAGGTTGCCCAGAGAGGTGGTGGAAGCCCCATCCCTGGAAGTTTTTAAGGCCAGGCTGGGTGGGGCTCTGAGCAACCTGATCTAGTGTGAGGTGTCCCTGCCCAGGGCAGGGGGTTGGAACTAGATGATCTTTAAGGTCTCTTCCAACCCTGACAATTCTGTGATTCTATGAAGCCCTTACAGGTATCTATTTTTTCAGTGAAGAGGTTATGTGGGTTGTAAGGAAATCTGGGGACTTGTCTATAAGCCATCTTGCTTTGTTATATTCCCAAATAATCTATGAATTAGTGGTAGAACTCTGTACTAGTTGAATATGTAGTTTTGCATAGAAAGCAAAAGGGTCATAAATGTCATCTGCTTAATGCAAGAACTGGTTGTATTACAGACCTGCTAAACTTAATCTTTCTGGTCTTCTGTTATTTGAATTGAGACAAGTTTCTCTGTTAGTTCAGTGCAGTGTTCCTGCAGCAGAAAAGTCACAAACCAGAATTTTAAGGCTGTTGTTATACTCACCTCAGGTGGAAAAAGTGCAAGGTTCCAAACTGGTGGGATAGTGGTAACAGTGTTTCCTCTCGCAACATTAATACTGTTCAGAATTTTGCTTTGAGTGTTTTAGAAAGGATGTAGATAAGAAAATTGACCCTATATAGACAAACCTATAAGGAAAGCATACAGCTGCTCTTGGTTTGTTTGGGTTTTTTGGTGGTCTGAGAAGCCTGTGCGGATCAATCAGTGGTATTGTGTAACTTCACACTTGTCCTGGAGAAGCTGAAATGCTGCAAGTTTGTAACCTAACTTTGTCTGCTGTTTGTACAGCTCATGTGAGGTTGTGTCTAAAGAAAGTTGTAGGAAAATAAATTAAATTGCTTTAAAACCAATTAGCCTCTCTATGAACATTCTGTTTTGGTATAAGCAGTTTAATTTTAACTTCTATAAATCAATTCCAGTTCAGTTTAAGCTAAAATGAAACATGCATTGTTTAATCTGTAACAAGGGTGTTCATGCAGCCTTTTGAATCGGTTTAAGTAAGGTGGTGGTTTCAAAGCAGCCTAAGCTGGTCAAACTGCTCGATGCAGCAGTTTTATCCACTTCCTTCCATACCTAAGCTGGCAGGAAACTAACTGAACCGTAAAACATGAATAGTTTTCTGTGCTGAAATGGCTTGGTAGACTGCCAGGAATGGTGTAAGAGGAGGGCAGGGATATACCAGTTGGGTGCAGGAAGTATAGAGCTTTGTTAGACAGCGTTTAGATAGCGTTAGGCGGTAATGAAACTAGAGCTTAAAACCATAGCTGAGACTTCTTACTTTACATTGTGATATGTAAGAGTGACTCTATAGCTGTGGTCAGAGCTACACAGACCTCCACGCTCATCTTCAGCTGCATTTTTCTACCCTTCTCCTTAGGCTGGCACTGATACTTATGCTGTTGCATAGTAAGCTATATCAAGCATCTGATCTAGCTGAAAACTGACCATTTTTTGTAGTATTAGTTTTTGCTTGAATCATGAACTGATTAACCCTACTATTACACACAAGTGCCTGTCTCCAAAACATTGTGGGGACAGACATCTGGTGAGGTGGGGAAGGGAAAAGGAGGAGAGTTACTGTAACAGTTGTAATTTAGATCTGCTTGTAAGCTGTGCATGTTCAGCTTTAATAAAGATGAGGTTTTAAAATACACTAGTCTCTTGATCAGGACAAGAAGGCGTAAGGTATCTGACAACTGGAAATGGGAAATGGCAGCTCAAAAAGGAAAAAAAGGAGTGCAAAAGCATGAAATGGAGTCGCACTGCTGTTCAGTGAAGGAGAAATGCCATGGATTAGATTATTATGATATTTTGTCCTCTGCATATGGTACATTAAGGAGTCTGACAGAAACATCTTGCTACATTTCTGTTCCAGACCCATGGCCTACTTTTTAGCCTTGTTTATTAAATATTTCAAGATGGGGCTTGCAAGGCTTTCTGGAGAATTTTTTGAGTATTTCCAGGTTGTGGTTCCAGAGCAGCATAACCAACTTAATTGTCTGGTGCAGTTCTGTCTTTACTTTTGCTTGTTCTCTTTGGACAGCAGTGAACTCTCCACTGGGCTTTTTCATCGTACTAACCTGGAAGAATTTTTAATTATTTTTTCTTTTTAATTTTCAGGTTAGTTTTCTGCTAGTTTATGTTACTTAACTGCCAACAGTAGTTAGGTGCGGTGGCAGATGGACTTCCATTTAGGTTTCATATGTTTCAGCTAGTACTGTAACCATTGGCTGTCTAATGACTAGTCAAAAGGAGCTCTTTAACTCTTTTCTTCCCATCATCAGTCATACATCCCTTATGTTTCCTTTGTATCTCTGCTGACTCTTAGCCAGTCCTCTTCTTAGTCCATTAAGGACTTGGGTATGGAAGTAGTTTTCTACCTGTTTATCTCCCTGAACCATATTACTAAGGAGTTGGACAGATGTCATTGCTAGGAGCAGACCTGCTCCCATCAGTGGCAACTAATCATTAGATGGTCTTACCTTGTCATAAAATCATATACGGAGACAGTACTCCTTAGTGGTGAGAATTCTGACTTCCATGGCTTTTGCATTGCTGCGGGTTTGTGTTGAAGGCTTTGGTCTTAGGGGCTTCTCTCAGTGGTAAAAGGTTCAGATACTATGAATATAAATGCAAAATACCTAGTAAAATGGAATTTCCAGTATACATTATACATTTTGTAACAGTTTCATAATAGTATATTGTCTAGCAACTTTCTGTGCAGTGTTACCAAGTATTTAATCACATAGAGATGAGGTTTTTACTCCAATGTGAAAGGTAATTTGAGAATCCTCCAGTGAAGAATAGTATAGCCCGAGGCTTTATCTCTAGTGTAGAGCCCTTGTTAGTTAGTAATCAACAGGGGGTCTTCGGGAGTGCCTTGGGGCAACAAGTCCCCCTGCAGCCAGGCTCTAGTTTATAAACAGCTTACACCTCTTATATTGCAAGTTGTTGGGAAGTTTTCCTTTTTCTTTATCTTCCAAAGTCCTACAATGAAGAAACAATTAACAGTGTCATTTTGTGCTTGTGTAAAATTGTAATGCAGTAGGGGTTCATCAGGATTTACACAACCATGTCTAACCTCTGTTATTTATTACATTAGCAACTGGTTTGGGTTAATTGCATCAGTTGAAGTTTCTGGAATGTAAACAGGGCTTTAGTGGTCGATTGCAACTGCATCATATTTCAAAATTCTGGCATAAGATTAAAATGCCTCAGAGTTGAGTATAAGTTCTGACAGATTTATCCATGATTTTGTTAAGTGTTTTGAAGATAATTAAGCTTGCTGTTGTGTTGTAGGTAATGGAATTGAAAAGTCTTTAAAATCATAGCAACCATTCAGGATAATAAATATAACTGGGAGATTTTACAGTTCCAGAATCCATATAAACTGTTAATTGAAGCCTGTTTATCAAAACGGACTGTAATGATGCTGACAATGGAGTTAGTGTTGCTCCTTTTTCTCTCAGAATTCTTCATTGATTTCCCTCAACACCATTTAAAGAACATGCATTCAGAGCTTTTGATGAAGAGAAATGAAGAGAGAAGTGACCTTCTTGGTGGAAGTCAGTTTCTGTTTTTGTTCTTGTTCTTTCTAAAGGCATATTTATGCATTTCTGTGGGTTAATGCCAGCTGAAGCAATCTTCAGCCACCTTTGTATTCTTGTACCTTCTCTTGCTTCTGCCTTCTTTTTTAAGCTGGCATAGCTGTTTCTTACAGCCATCTAATTAATTCTTAATGAAATTTTTGTTCTTTGTTCTTTTACATTTAATCTAATTTAATTCCTTGATCTGGTTCACCAAATATTGGCAGAACTATTTGTGTCATAATAAAAGGAATCACGTGGGACTGGGAATTAATGTTCACAGAAGTAGCCCTGGGCTGGCTCCGTGTAAGTAACACTTCTGCTGAGTGTCTAACTTCCACAAAACAATTGACTAGGTTTCTAATTGGAAACGTAATTCTGAATTTTGCATATTTGATCCACTTGCATTGAGATAGCAAAAAGGTACATCACAGGAAACTACTGTTGGTGTAACTAAATCTCAGTTTACTGATATCTAATACTGTTCTTGGAAGACTAAATAATACTTTCACTGAAAAAAATACATTGCTATTTCTGGCTCCCGGATAACCAAAATGATTGCTAATTTTACCATTTTTATCACAACTTACGTTGAAAACATTTTGATTTATTTTTAATTTTTTTTTTTACTGTTCAAACAAACATGTTTCTGAGTTTCCCCCCCTTCACTTCCCGAAAATTTCCAGAACAGAAAAGTTTTGTTCTACAAGTAGTAGTTACCACTTTATAACAACTCATTTTTCATAGAACATGTATTTAAAACACAAGAGAACTAGGTACAGAATTTGAATAACTAATACTCTTCATGTAAGTACAGTAAACTTGATGAAGTGAAGATAAAGATACATTTTTTTAATTGCCTGTGCTTCACTTTGAAATGCAAAAATTTTCTTCCCTTCCACATCAGATCAGAAAAAGGGTAGTCCTTTGCTGCCAGTAAAAAGCCTTTATCCTGCAATTTTCAGGCTTTTTGGTAAGGTTTTTGGTTTTTTTGCCTAACCTTTTTGTGAGGTTGCATTTGAAAATCATGGCATAGAGTAGGACTGATCTAGTGAGGTTTTTCTTAATTGACTTGCTATCCATTGCGCTGAGGATGCAACACTAAGACAATAAATGCTGATCTAAGTCAGACCTGCCGTGCTGCCATGCTGCTTCATGGCAGCGACGTTACTAACCATTTCCTTTATACTGGCAATGGCAACTCTGGGACTTGGTGTGCTGATTCAGCTGAAATTAATTTTTAGGGTTTTGTTGGTTTTGGCTGTATCACTTATCTAAATCATCTTGCTTCCTGGGTGAACAAATAACTGTGTTAGAGAAAGGAAAAGGGAAGAAAGTGTATCTGTGGAAGGGAACTGGGGAACCTTAACTTACATCTATGTAACTTGCTGTGGATTTCAGCACTCATTAAGGCCTTATTGGAGGAGAAACTAATGCAAGTGTAATAAGTGCTTAAAAACACATCCATGGACACCATTTCATTCTGGTTTTAGTTTGGAATTACTTTGATTGCATTTAGCTTAAGCAAGTTTTAAAATTAAAAACAAGAAAAAGGTATATGGAAAGGAGGGCATGAGGCTGATGAGGCTGTGTGTTTATTTATGCTTATGCTGTGTTTTTCCAGTAAGGCATGTTGATGTTACTTTTTTTTTTTTTTTTTGGAAGAATTACATTTGAGTATCGTGGGCAAAGCAAGGAAAACAACATTTTACTTTTACACATTTTCTGAATTAGCACCTGTTTCCATTGAGAAAAATGAGACTTCTCAATTAGTTGTCAGAGATCGTTGCTATTGAATGCTTATAGTACAGCACTGGGCAATGTATAGAACATAGAAGATATGGTTGTGGTCCATGCTCCATGTGCTGCAGCAAGATAAGATCCCTGATATTCAGTAATAACATACTTCTGCTTGTTTGTTACAGTTTTTTCTAAGCTAAACTATATTAAGTCAATATCATAGTTTATCTGCTTAAAACCTGCATTACTATCACATACAATTGGACTTCTAAAATAGTCATAAAGTGTGAAATTAAGTTGCTTTAGGGTTTAAGTATGCTTTAGTCTATCTCCTGGGAGCTAATTACTAAGCCTTTAGTTACACATTAGCATACTGAAAGAAAAATTTTAAATTTTGGGTGAAGCTCGGGTTGGCTTGTTGCCCCCCAATGGATAGTTTTTGAGAGCACTCATAGGTGCTTATGTCAACCTTGGCAGCATTACAGAGCAATTAATAACAACCTGGTGATGTAAAACCAGGTAACTTTTAATGAGAATTAAAAAATTTATTTCAGGTGTCTATTTTTTCACTAGTGCTGGAAACAGGATTTAGAAATAATGTGAAGAAAGCAAAATCACACACTCAAAAATCAAGAAATAAGTGAAGTAAGGTTGCTTGGCAAGTTAATCTGTTAGTACTATTGGTTTATCAATTAAATGCTAGTTTATTATTTTACTGTAATGTCTTTAATTTACTACACAGAAGATTTAATCTCTTATTAACGTTCTGAGTGCTGAGTAACTGCAAATGATCTCAGCCTTTCCAGTTAGAAAAGGTGGGTGCACAAATGGATGCCTCTCTGGGAAGTTTGGTTCAGGTTGACTTGCTCAGTATATGATTGGAGTTTTGTGGAAAAAGCAGGGAAATTGCAGGAGAGTGTGCTAACTGGTGACAAAGTGGCATGGTGAGATACTCTCCAAAGTGAGACTATTCTTGCACATTAAACACCTTTTTAAAAACATTTGCTTGAATGATAGAAGAAATCACACAAATTCTTGCTGTTCCTTTTTGTACCAGAAACTTGAATCACCTTGTAAGTAACTAGTTCCTTGTCACAGAGTTATTGCATGGTTTAAATTTATTCTTTTTTGTTCTTTCCTCTTGGATTTGTTTGACTTTGTTCAAGTAATAAATATTAACTTAAACTACATTGGGAAAGTGAATTAACTTTCCTCCTGACAGGTCGTTTTACTGGGGATTAATTTCTTGATCTGGTTCACAGCACAGCTACACAAACTCTGCTAACACAGCTGGAAGAGCCAAGGAGGAAGAAGCAGCAGTGTGTGCTAACCGAGGCACTGCTGTTGAAAGAAATTCACACAAAATGCAACTTGAGCATTTTTTATCTTAATTAGAATTGGAAATGATAACTCAAACAGTTTAAGTAGGTGCTATCATTCTTATTTTACTTGAACTGAATTAAAAGAATTTTCATATTATTAGGTCCCTCACAGATTGGTAAATTCACAACATATAGTGGTAGTTATTAGCTATTCCACTAGTGCAACTAAATCTGAAAGAAAATGCCTGTCCATTGCTTAATTTTTCCAGTTACGTCTTACATTTCCTCAAGAAAATCTCCATGCATTTCAATAACTTGCCAGTTGAAAAAAAAAAAAAAGATAGATATATTTTGGGTCAGTTTTTGTGTGTTGTCTATGAGTCACCACTAGTTTCTTTGAAAATCCCTATTATGCTCAGGCTTGAAACACAGAAGAAAATTACAGTAGTTTTAAGTAGCTTTTGAAATCACTTAACCAAGCATATATGTCTGTGTGATTGATCATTTGGTGTAATTGATTGGTTTAATTGGTATTGAGCCAATACCTTTTATGTTTAAGTGTAGTTTGGATTTGGCTATGATGAATTGTAATTCAGTTCTGGTTTAGCTAAGAAGAGTTTAACCCTTTTCCTGACCCTGAATCAGCTAGTTTAGGAAGAAATAACATTTAAAAGTGAGAAGCATCACATTATGGGGGGCATGCCAATCATGAGAAACTCTACACCTGATTTTCTTTTTTCATAATCGTAGCCGAGACACTACATGCAGTGTCACAGGCAGCTTCTTTGTAATCTCCACAATCTGAGGCTGAAGAGCTGAAAGTGGTGTGCTCCACTGGTGGCAGTTTTGCGCCTGGGAGTAAGAAATGGAAGCCAAAGGGTAGAAAACTATACTCTCCTGTTGCTCTCCTGGTTTAAGCTGCCTGCATTTGTAGAGTCTGGAAATAAAAGCCTAAGTCTCTTCAGTGAGTTACCGTGAGGGCTTTATTTGCTGGAGAGAAACTCAGGCTCAGAGATCCTTGCAAGTACTTTGAGGATGTTGTTTGCTGTACAGGGAGACAATTCTGCAGATCTCTCTGCATTGGGAAAACAAGGACTAAGGCACGGTCAACACTTCACAGTAAGAGTAGTTTTCTTATGACTGCCTTTAGGAATGTATGGAAAGTCTCTGTTGAAAATTACAAATCCTAGTAAAGAGACGCTGACTCTGAGCCGTGTGGTGATGGAAAGATGAGAAAAGATATGGTATGATGCTGTTTTTGCTGATCACTCTGAATGCAAACAGTTCCCATGCTGAATAAGCTCTGTTCTACTTTAATGAAAAAAAAAGAAAATAGAATTCAGAGCTTGTTTTGGTTTTAGGTTTGATCACTTTGGTTAAGTTGTGGGTTTTGTTTTAGCTGACACTGATGCTGCAGCGTCTCTTCCAGGAGTGCTGTATTGGCTCAGCTCTCTTGGGATCTATGAAGCATATGCCAGCCAAAGGAGTTCTTCTGCCACCTTCTGTGCATAACTAGCTAAACTGAAAAAACCCACCCTAGTCATCTGTGAGCATCGTTGTACTTGTATTAGGATTTTTATTATAATTTCTTAAGGAAGGGAGGAGGCAGACATTATATTTTTCAAACATTTAAGTAACATACCTTACCTGGCAATTCTTTGTATTGTCAAATTAATCTAAATTTTGGCCTAAATGGAGTGTGAGGCAGATTCGCTTGAATTGAAACAAATGACAATAATGGTCTCAGCCACATTATATTGGTTTAGTTCAGCCTTGGCATGTCAGAATATAACTGGTCCTAAATGCTGCCTACAACTATGAAAGAGGTGGGGTGGAAAGAAAAAAACACCACATTTCTTAGTATCAAAGGAAATTCAAAACAATAAAGGGTTTTGTTTATGTAAACCGTCTTAACTATGTTTTACCAAAATTTTATAACATGTCAGTAGAAAAATTTCTCTGAGAGCCAACACTACATTTCTGCTAGGCAGCACTGCTGAAATAGCTGTGCCTCCATAAATCTAGTGGCAGACACTTTTCCTGGGATTGTTGAAATTACCTGTGTTGTTAGCCTGGTGCAACTATTGTAGATGAATAAAACTCAGGGTGGGCAAATGCTCCTACATTTCTCTTCCCTTCTTCAGTTATATCTTCTTCCACCTATCTTTTCATATATTTTATGTTTATTTATAGTTCTCTTTATTCTTAATCATTATCTTGAAACGTTACCAAGTTTTTGGTCAATCAGAAATCGCCATATAGCTCCACGTCTCAGTGGCAATATAGTGCATGAGAGTCCTTAAATGTATTAAAGTCATTCCCTGAGAGGAATGTTGTAGCTCAACAAAATTGTCTCATTCGATAGATAGTTGAAAGTCAGATTGGAAGGCATTTGTTGGAGAAAAGTGTTTATCTACTCCCTATGTGAAATAATCTAATGCTGTGTGTTTCAGTGTTTTTCTATTTGGGGAACTTTCAGTATTTTTTGGTGGACAATTTTATAGTTAATTTAATTCTATTGACAATGGACATGCTCTGATAAGTTGATCCAGTTACTGGTTGTTCTTCTGGTACCTCTGATGTTCATTGGAGACTTCAGGTGAAGTGTTTCAGTGAGGTTTTGGTGACTTGGCAACCCAAGACAGCTCAGTCCATCACCCAGTGAGGCCTGGAAGGCAAGAATACAGATCCAGGAGGGAAGGGATATAGGATCATTGCAACCAGCAGTTTGATTGCTTCTGGCTTCTGTCTAATAGCTGCCAACAACTGTTGTTTGACAGAAAAAACTTTAAAGTGACGTTAATACCAAGAGCAACATTTCTGTAACTTTGCTGTCAAAAGTTACTAGTTGACTGGGAGTCTTGCCTTAATTTTATCTTTTTACAGTCCGATTTAGCAGGTACTACAAATGACTAAGTATTTGAGGTAGCATGCTTATTTTCAGACTATAGGACAATTTCATTTTTTCTGTTGACATATCTCAATAAGTTTATTTAAATATGAAAAAACAAATGGTGAGGACTGACTTTCTTCTTACCTTATTACTTGTTTTAACTTCTGTTGCTTATGTTCCTAAATAACATGAGTAAAGCTGTCAGGAGCTGTTAATGTTGTTTCTCTGCTTTTAAAGTGTATTGACATAAATTAGCATAGCACTCTGATAAACTACAGGAATAATTGTTGTTATGTTTTAAAAGATGCTAAAATTTGACTTGAGCTGAATGGCTAGAATGCTGTTGGAAAAGAAAAGATATTTAATGTTAATATAAATTACTATATTGAGAATTCACTTGACAGTGGCATTGCTTTGCATGTCTGTGCTTCCAGTTTCTTCAGAGACTGGGCGAAAGACAATTGAGAATTTTTATTCTGTTCCATGAAGGAGTGTGAAAGACAAACCATAACCTTGTTCATATGTTTTTCATTGATATGCAATCTTCAATCATTTTGTTTGTATCTGTTATAGATCCTGGCTCTGCCGAACGCATAGCACAAAAAAGGAAATTTCCCAGCCCTCCACATTCCTCTAATGGCCACTCACCACAAGATGCATCAACAAGTCCTATAAAAAAGAAAAAGAAACCTGGTCTATTGAACAGTAATAATAAAGAGCAGGTAAGAAAAATCATGGTATTGTTATGCTAGAATATGAAACAACGAAGGATGTAAAGCCAGCTGATCAAGAGCTCTCTCCTCTTTAGAAAGCTCCATTTCCATATTCTAAGAGGAGGATGTTAATTTTTGGTTGCAGTGAGTGTAGAAGGTGGCATTAGAAGTTGGATTTGGATGTTCTTTTATTTTTGTTGTACATCTGTTTAAGAAAGACCACCTGTGTCCGGTTTTTTGATTTCATAAAGCTAATAAGATATATAATCAGTAAATGCAATTTTGAACAAAAGGGTTATGAAGGAATAAAATAACAATACAGCAATAATAGCTGTTATTAATTAAAACCATTAAAAGAAAATAAATGTTCGGTGATGTGATATCCTAAATTAAGATCTCATAATGTCAGTCAAAGTCCCTCATATGCTTTCAGTCCTACTGCCAGTTATTAACCGAAGTACAGCTCCTTCGTTGGGACTCTGCAGGTTCCCTCCCCTTCCTTTAAATTGCTGGGCAGTGTACGCTCCTACCAAACTAGTTAAATCAAAGGGTCACACTGACAGTACTTTTCAGTATTCATGCTTGAAACTTTATTTTCAGTGTCTTCTGAGTACTGAATTTATAGCATTTGTTGTAGTTCTTAGAAGAACTTGAGTCTGTAAGACTTTGACAATTTCTGGCTCATTGTATGATGCAAGTGAAAGAATTATATGAAGTGTATTGAATAGCAAATGCTGCAAAGCACCTGCATCATCTTGGAGGAGATTACATGAAAGCAGTCTTTAGCCTTACTGAAAGTATCTCTCATCTCATTTAATAATGACATGCTTGTGTATTTTTCAAAGTGCTTTTGTGTGTCAGTGTTTTTTTTGCCAGGGTTATATAAACACAGGATTAAGTTCTGAGGGCTTAAAGCACCTTTTTCCTGGTGTAACAGCATCCACATTAAATATTATACTGATACAATTGCACTGGTTAAGAAAGAAAATGAAAATTCTAATCACTGCAGTTGTCCTGGAACAAGGACTGTCAATAAATCAGTCTTACAGTGCAGTCTTACAGTGTCAAGCATATTTTATTTAAGGATAATTGGGACGTCTAGTAATAGCATGTGTAGGCATCTTGCAGTAGTTTAATGTGGCCAGTTTGGCTTTTACTGAGTTTCAATACAGGCTGTATAAATTCCTCTACATCCTGGACTTTTACTGGGGAGACGTTGCCTCACTGAAGTCTTAGCTTCTAACTGTGCAATGTAGAGATAATTTTACAAACAATGGAATTGAATCTTAGGGTATTATTTTCCACGTTTTATTAATGCATTTAAAAATATATGTGAAAACACAATCACAGTTGTTGAACTTGATACATTCCCCTCTGTAAATCTTTTCTGTTTTCCAGGTATCTCAGACCTGAAATATTACAGGATAGAATAAAATTGTATATCTAATGAAGAAAAGCAGACATGCTTATTTTGCTGTATTTATTGCAAGTTAGCAAGAAAATATGATCTGTTTAGTTTTGTTTAGCTTTTACAAATTGTTTCTAATTTAATGTTGTCTTGCATGTCAAATATGAAATGGGCATGCCTGGAGAAAATTGTTTCTAGAGTAGGTGTAAAACTCTGCTCTATGTGGTAGCAGGGTGAACAGATGTGAGTTAAGCATACAGTTACTTGTTTTGTTCTCAGGTTAAGTTTCAAGTAGAATGTAGCTGATAGCTGTGGTTCTGATTAGCTGATAAACCCATTTTAGGTATGACAAAGCCACTGGAAACCTCCAACTTAATATTCTACATTACAAAGTGTTTTGTAATATTTGAGCATTTCAAGATACAGTTACTAAAATTACGGTTCCATGAAGCTTTGTATTACATGTTGTGGGTGCAGTAACAGACCTTCAGAATGGTGCCAACAGGTATTTGAAGTGTTGAAATACAGGCAATGAATTATGGAATTGTAGAATGTAGCTAAGACAGGTTAAAAATCCGGAACTTCATTGATCAGTCATAATGTAATGGAAGTTGTCAGCTTATTTACTACTCATTGAAACTGAATATAAATGGGGATCTTTTTCTCCCCAAAACAACACTACAATACTGTTGTTTTTTCTTCAGTTTTCTATGTCATTCTATGGTCTTAATAACTTTAATAAATACTTTAAAACGAGCTACCAGTTATTTGAGTTGTGAAACAGTTGAGAAAACAAAGGTTTTCTTTCATAACTGTTAAAATTTAGACTCTTAAAACATTTTACTCTGATTAGAACAAGTGAAAAGGTCCTTTGATGCAATTGAATCATTCATTTCCAGAACTTTAGTTTTGCTGTTTGGGACTTTTTTTGAGTCTTGGAACCTTTTTTTGTTGTTGTTTTGTTTTGTTCTTAAACTTGTCTTAGACAAAACAAGGTACTGGATGTCTAAAAGATATAAGCATCCTTGAACAGAAAATTAATTCCTCTCATGCTCTAGCAAAAATGGACTTCTCTTCAGTTTGGATGTTATGTTTTGATTTCTGTGGAATAGTTTCACAGGTTTTATATTTGTCTTAAAGCAGTATCTTTGATTCTTAGGAAGTTACTGTGGATATACTGCTTATACCCACTTTGAAGTCAGAATATGTATTACGTTCTTCTGGTAATTTCCTTTATCTGCAGTTGAGGAAATGCCCCATAGCTGCATCTCTATGTATACGCTATTGAGATTTTTTGTCTCTCAGCTGCCATGCATACAGCTGCAAACAACACATGTTTCTGCCCTGTAAATTGCAACTTGCCCCTCTTCATTCTGGGTTTCCACATGCCTTTGTATCTGTTTGAATGATTGTAGTAGTAATACATTTGAAATGTGGTTAAAGCCTTATGCTGTCCCTCTTATTCCACAGGATGTCATAGAAACTTCCTTCTGAAAGCTTGTCACGTTATATGATTATTTAATCTTATACAGAGCCTACAGAAAATAACACTTTGCTCATTTCTGTGGTGGGAATAAAGTATCTTTTTAGTAGCTGTAGCATCTGTAGAACAGAGAATGAAAAGAACCAGAATTGATCGAAATTCAAGTGAAATTTTAGGTAGCAGAATGCTTTGGGAATGTTTGTGGGTAACATCCTTTGCTAAAATATTATAAATTGCTAGATAATCCCAGATGATATTTTCTTTGCTGTATGTTTTGAGATATAATATCTTCAGCTGGGTTGTCACTTCTGCATTATCTAATTAGAGGACCATCTATCTAATTGAAGGTCCTCTGTTTATACAAATAATTAGACCTTGTCCTTTGTAACTTTAGAAATCTAGAAATATCACGGCCCAAGCTGGCATACTTGTCATTTCTGGTGACATTAATTTATGCCCCGTGTGACTAATTTTGTACAGGATGCTGCAAAGGTATGGAACATGCATAGAGTTGCACTGTTCTATGAGTCACGTGGGCATGTGACAGCTCAAGGGTCTAAAAACTTGCAGTTGTGTAAATGGTATAGGATGCATGCAAAATTACCTGAGAACTAAACAAAAGGGTTCTGTAAACTACAAGCAGCCATTTTGATAGTTAGAAGTAATCTCATAAGGAAATGGTTTTGCATCAAACAAAAAAATCACAGTAAATAAACTACCTAAAACTCAATTGTTTCCCTCCATGCCCTCCTCAGCAAATCACCCCTATAATTGACATCAAGCAGAAAACTTAAGTTCCATTGTCATTAATAAATAGAATGTAGTTTTCTAGTAAATGTTAACAGCTCTTCAAAGCTGATCTAACAAACTTTAGGTGTCTGGGAACCCATTTTAGCCATCTCGGGCTCTTCGCTTCTTGTGTTTTGGCATGAGCTGTGTCATCTTTGAGCTGTCTGGGACTCAAGTGGAAGACTAGTTCACGCAGTTTACAAAGTTAACTGTTAACTGTTTTCCAGTGCAGGCAAACTAGGGGAGACTGGTTTAAATTCTGATATCCATTTAAATGGTGGATTAAAGCTCTCCCTGTGTTCCTGCTCCTGTAGCACAAGTGGCTATTCAGGATGTGAATTTGCTCCTTTGTCATCCTACTCTACAGTTTGCCTTATTAGTCAAAATCAGCACTGGCTTGCTTCATGGTACGAAATTGTGAACTGCTGCAACTTGGAACAGATTTGCATGGTGTTCAACTTCTTGTCTCAGGACTAACTTCTTCAGTTGTCCCAGGTTTAGCCACCACTAAATATTTCAGTATTTAGCTTGCACAGCCCCATGGAATTCTGAGTTTGGAGGACCTGGTAGCTTCTATAGTGTGCTTCTTTCTTGATGATAAAAGTGTTTACTGACTTTTGTTGGATTCCATATCTTGCATTCGATGCCCTCAAAAATTTATTTTCAGTCTTGAGTGTAAACTGGCATTTGACACCTGAATAAGAAGTAAAGCTCATTATGGATGATTTAATGCAATGAGTAAGATACTGTGCTACTGTGCTTGCATAAATGTTAATCTAACTCTGTAAACTGCTGTTTGCTTATATATTATGAATATTATTATTTGAAAAAATGCAAATTTGTTTTGAAACCAAACCTGTTTTTCTTGCCTACATTTCAGTCAGAACTAAGACATGGTCCGTTTTACTATATGAAGCAGCCACTCACCACAGACCCTGTTGATGTTGTACCACAGGATGGACGGAATGATTTCTATTGCTGGGTTTGTCATCGGGAAGGCCAAGTCCTCTGCTGTGAACTCTGTCCTCGGGTTTATCATGCTAAGTGTCTGAAACTGACAGCGGAACCAGAGGGGGATTGGTTTTGCCCAGAATGTGAGGTTAGTTTGATATAAGGAGTGAATTTCTTGTTTGTGAGGTATGAGCAGCTTTTTTTTGCGTTACGAAATGTTTCTCGTTTTTTTCCTATGTTGCCTCTTGGTAAAGGTGTCAGAAAAGTTTGTACAGAAGAGGAGGTGTGTGTTGCTGCTTCACCACTTTTTCTGTGTGTACCTGGATTGTGTTTGCCTTCTTACCACGAGTCTTAAATTTCCTTTCTGTTTCCATCTCTAGAGAAGGCACCATTTCAGAGAGTGATCTCTTCATCAGGCATCTCTAGTTCTGAAAACATTCTACAGTTTTGAGTAGTTTAAATTGTGCTTCTTCTAGTGGGCTGATCAGCTCTGCAGCAGTACAGAAAAAAAATTGCACTGTATGGTCTACCTAAACAAGTGGGTATTTTATGACTAGTTTTTTCTGCAGGGCTGAGGAAGAATTTAATCATTCCTCTCCAATGATTCCTGAGGAGAGAATATTTATCACTGAAGTATCTTTAATGAAAGCAAAGTGGTTTATCACATGTTTTTCTTTGATCACTTATTGTATTAGAGCCCAGATGACCTTCTCACTCGTTCCCATTGCTGTGAACCTGCATTGTATTTGGGAATTTTATGTATTCACACATTCAATTTGTATGATCTTGAAGATGATGGATAATTTCTGGTCTCTTCCCTTTTATTATTTTTTTTTTTTTAACAGAACCAGAACAAAACCCAAGTAAATGTGTCATCAGAAATGTTTTGTTTCTTATAAGATAGTTATTATCTCCCATTTCAATGCTAGAATATTCCAGTGGAGAAGAATTTACCTAGAAATGTTTTACTAATGAAATATTTTTTAATTTTAACTTTTAGAAAATCACAGTCGCAGAATGCATAGAAACACAGAGTAAAGCTATGACAATGCTCACCATTGAACAGCTATCATATTTACTGAAGTTTGCACTACAGAAAATGAAACAGCCAGGGGTAAGGAAGATTCTTTTTTTTTAGTGCTTGGATCATATGTTTGTCATAATCCTGAGTTTTGCTTTCTTTTGTGGGTTATGAACCTATCTTATTTTATCAGATTCTATGTGACAGCTTCTGTGCTGTCTGCCACCTGTCTGGTACAGAGAGATCATTTTAGGCTGTATATGCTGTTTTGGAGTGCATTTAAAATGTAGTTCCTTGATGTAACTTCTGGAAGTAGTTTCAGTAGGTGTAGTGAAAATATAATGTGGCCTTCCAGTGGGATGTGGTGCTTTCTCACTCACCTAAAATAGCTAATGCTGTTTCTGAGATAGAAGGGGAATGAGGCGACATGATCTCTTACCAATACAGTTCTGTGGGCAGGAACCCTATGCACAGACACTGTTACATTATTGATTATACCTGTTGAAAACGTAGCTCCTATCTCTTAGTAGAAATTCTTCTTACCACAAAAGTTAGTTGTATAACATACTTCTAAAACACTGAAGAAATTTTCCTCAGTGTGGTGAAAACCTGTGTCATTAATGTTCATGCAATGTGAGGCTGCTATTCTATGAATTTTTATCACGGAGGTAAAATTGGTTTTCCTCCAACTTGTACCTATCTCCATGTGTCTGTCTTAGACTCACTTTTCAAAATCAACATAACTCAAAGTTTCAGCTATTCCAGTTACTCATTCTTGCTTCTAAATTTTAACAATTCTGGTCAGTTGTTCTTTACCATGCAAGTTTTGCCTAGTTTTCACATGTGTGAAATCAAAATATGATGCGATGAATTACCAAGGGTTGTCTTAACTAATGTTGCCTTCTTGTTTCTGTACAGAAGTTAGAGCAGGGAAAGTGTCTCGGTGCCTGCACTGTTATAGTAAAATATGTTGGGGTAAAAATAGATGTGAAGAATCATAGGCTCTCTGCAACTCTGTATCTTTCTTAAGTATTTTAGCAGAACAATAGTGGCAATTTCTGGGAAGGTCACTCTTAAGTACTGTCAGATTTTGTCTCTTGGAATTGTTTTACTCTGGAGTGGTAAATACTGTCCTCTTAGAAGGAATCCTTAGAAGCTTTAAGTGTTGCTTTTCAGAAGAAAAGTGTCAGTGTTTGCTTATATTGAATTCAAAAATAGTTTTGAAAATGTGCTTAAAAAGCTAATGTTTAATGAATGCTACTGAGATATTTTGCCCTTTAGGCATTTTACTAATAACCTGTTCTTTTGTTTCCTAAGTGCTTTAATTGGTTGTGTTTGAAGAATTACAGTCCCTCCACATTAGCAGATAAAATGTAGAGTCCCACTGATAAAAGTTTGAATGTGTTTGCAAGTACTAAGCCACCATTGTTTTGAAAATTATGATTCTAATGAGAGTCTGAAAAAGACTAGTCTAGTGAATTTGAAATAATTTATTGTCTTTATTCCACTAAAAACTATCAATTGAGCCTCACACAACTATCCATTGAGCCTCACCTAACACTCTCCACCAAAAAAACCCCTACTGTAAATAATAACAGTACATTTTACAAAACTCTTAACTTTTGCAAATCACAACTTCCAGCTTATGAAAAATCAGTTGAATGAGACCTTTTACTTCCTTTTGTTCTACTATTATTTATTACTTCACAAAATTTTATGATTACCTTTAAAGAATTTTCTCTGACGTTACAGCTGGAATTAGTATTAGAAAAAGAACTAGTATTGTGTTGTTGCTAAAACTGTTTAAGTGTTAATAAACAGTGTGATATATATTTTTTTTTTTCCCTAACAGACAGAGCCATTTCAAAAGCCAGTTTCACTGGATCAACACCCAGATTATGCAGAATACATCTTTCATCCAATGGACCTTTGTACATTAGAGAAGGTTTGTATGAGGCCAAGGGAGGAAGGTTCCTTGAGTTTGATTGCTATCATTAAGATTTCTGTAGTGTTTGATGGGAAGGGGAAAGAGGTTGCTTGAAATTATTTACCTGCTGCTTTTTTTTTTTGGTTATTATAAATACCATTTCAGTTATAGCATTAAAACAATCATATGTCAATGGAACAGTGTTTTATCTGAGCCAGTAACAAATGCTCAGGAAAAACAGTATGAAAAAGACATGCTTACATTGTTGACTTCCTCCTATATAGATTCATCTAATTCCAGGAATGATCCTGTGGGGAGACTCCATTAACCAGAGTTTGCATTTGATCATCCCTATTAAGGGATCACCGGGCCATTAATGTGGACCATTTGAGTGTATATCCAGGGGTCATTCCAGACCATTCCAGTTACTGATTGTTCAACAAATACTGTAATCTCCACTGTACCTGAAGTGTGGAAGAAAAAAAGAAATGGTCAAGAGATGGATAATGGGACTTTCATTCTCAGTTCAATAATAATTTAAAAGTTTCAAATCATGAAGAAGTTCTCAGTTCTCTGCTGCTTAATGAAGACTGAAGCATTGCAGAGCTTTGTTCTGCTAGGACGTGGTGAAGAGACAGCAAGTTTTCATTCTCCCCATCCTTACAGGGCAGATCAATGTCTTTGTGGTATAAAGATGTCGCATCAACATGTCTGATTTTATTTATTAGAATTACTTTACCCAGTGGGCAAACTGGAATATCAAAAGTACCGTCTTATGTACTACCACCAGTACTTTTTTCTGGGTCTTGTATAAATATAAAAATAAAAATGAATGCTGTGAGGTGATTATAAGTCAGTAGAAGAAATCAAGGGCTCAGTTTTCTGAAGAGACATTGCATGGAACACTGTTTCAGAAAATAAATACTTTTTTGGGAATGTTGAAGGTGCTGATCTAAATAATTCATTATTTAGAATTAATTTAGACAGTTCAAAAATTTTCAGGGCAGTCAAAAGACACCCTGAATTTGACAGATTCTTAAGTATTTGGAATCATAATTCTTACAGTAAATACAGTCAGTTTTATTGATTGTATGACTGACAGAAAACAATGTTCAAGAGGAAGCTGTGACTTTTTACTTGTTTCTGTTTCCTGATACATTCTTCATTTTTTTCTTTACAGAATGTTAAAAAGAAAATGTACGGTTGCACTGAAGCATTTTTGGCCGATGCCAAATGGATTTTGCACAACTGCATTATTTACAATGGGGGTGAGCATTAATATGTACTTATGTCCTAAAATATGAGACTTTGAAATACCTAAAGTCATAGAGCAATTTGTAGACTTCTAGTTGGGAAACACTGAAACTATCTTCCTGTTGATGACAATAGTGCCTAAACACAGCAGATATTTTCTTTTTTTTCTTTTTAACAACTGTCATAAAACTGTAGGACCAATACAACCTGTGCTCATTCCACCTTAAAAAAAAAAGTAATTCAAATAAGTTAGAATCATAGAACAGTTTGGGTTAGAAGGAACCTTAAAGATCACCGGGTTCTAACGCCCATCATTTGGTTCAACCCCCCCAAGTTGCATTTTGGTTGAGGAGATGGTACAGCATCAGCACTCACTGAAATAGTGTATCAGTCGTGGGCAAGCTGCAGTAGGCTTCAAAAAGGAACATTTAGGGATTGTTACCATGTTATGTTAAGAAAAGTGCCTACCATCTGCTTTTGCAAGCAGGTAGTTTTAGCGTAGGTGTTTTACATCACCTCTTTAGATGTTCTCTTCTGTCTTTAATGATAACTTTTAAGGCAAAAACTGTTGATTTTATCATAATTCTGGCATAACAATTTTATTGATTAAAGCATTTTATTGTTTCCTCAGGAAATCACAAATTGACACAGACAGCAAAAGTCATCATCAAAATCTGTGAGCATGAGGTATTTGTGCCCTGATTGATTTAATTGTTCTGTATTTTTAAAGTGTTACATTCCATGTATTCATGAGTGAAACAATACATGTTTTCTAAGGTGCTTATTGCATAGCTATAATTTTTGTAGGCTTTCTTATATTTAGATATGCATATCCATGGCCTACAGAATGATTTTTGTCAAGGGTATTGCTAATATGTCTTCCATTAGGATATTCATTATCTATAATTAAGACTCAGGGTGGGAAAAGAAAGTGGACATAGGGATTCTGCATAGAGACACCTATCTTCTAAATGAGTATTTGGAATTGGAAAAATAGACCCACATCTTCTGATTTATATATGCATTTTTGGTGGTTCTTTTGCTGTAACAATATGAAATTCCTCTGAATAAATGCAAAAATGACCGCATGCATTCTTAATTGATCTTTTGCACTGATTTTTGTTTGAGTGGCAATCCATAATGTTTAGTATCACAAAAACTTGCTATTCTAAATTTAATATATTTGAACACTATTTCATTGATATAAATGATCTGACCCTTAGTATTTATGGAGTCACTTTCTCCATCCACAAGTTGACACAGCAATATCCATGATTCACATAATATTCACTAGAATAAATACAATGTGAAGCAAATGATATTTTTTTTTGACTGGAGTAAATGACAGTAGCATACAATTAGATGAAGAATGTAAAAATGTGTGTGATTTATTAACTGCAATGCATGTGTTACAGGGGTAGAAAAAGATGGGTGTCTATCAAAACAGTGTTGATTTCAGAGCAAGTAAATGTTGATTTATGACCACAAATTTGTGGGAAATGATGCTAGTGAACTAGACAGGCTAACATAATAATACTGATCACACTTTGAACTCTCTGTAAGCTCTCCAATAACTGTTTTTCTTTTCAGATGAATGAAATTGAAGTATGTCCGGAATGTTATTTAGCTGCTTGCCAAAAACGAGATAATTGGTTTTGTGAGCCTTGTGTAAGTTAAGGAGCATGGTAGTCTAGCTAATACATTAAACTAGCAGTTCTGATTTGACTGTTGCTTGTTATCCCTCCATTGTTTTAAACATGGTGGTTTCTGAGTCAAGGAAGGCTTCTGTAGTTTACCAAGTAGCTTGTGCTTGCTCATTGTGCTCTTTGTGGAGTCAGACTGTCTCAAGATATTTAGCTGTAAGGCTGTGTGCCTTCACAAAAGGATTGGTTCCATCAGAAATAACTGTGAAGGGTGGCAGCAACCAGATCACAATTTTTCGAACCTCAAGTATGAGATATCTGCTCCTGAGTCATCTGTGTGTGCTTTCGTGCAGTACCTGCACTCAGACTAAAGTTTCTGAAATGTGAATGTCTGTTTCTACAGGTGTGGATCTGGGAATTTAGACTTGATTTTTCTTTCATGACCCATTAATAGGTTTTTTTCTGTTTGTGTTTAATGCTGCACCAAACCTGGGAAGACTTCTTAAGATTCTTAAGTAGAAGTGTATAATCCATCAAGTTCTCTCTCAGACTTAAGTGAAAATTAGAGAATTTGAAAGATTGGTCCTATCCTAACTTTTGTCATGCTACATGTTTGGAGGGGACTAATAAAAAATAAATTAATTAGAAAAAGCAATTATGATGTGTTTAATTGAGATACTTAGTTTTATATGTGGGGTTTTTAAAAAAACTATTTTGTTCTCTCAGGATTTATTATATGTAGATCAAGTATATAGTTAAATGGAATCTTGCATTGTCCAGTGTCTTGTGCATATTGAGGCTTTATCGAATCTAAGTAATACAATTAAGAAAAAATAATGCTGTTTATCAGATTTGAAGTTAATACTACTTGTGTCTTCTTACTGTGTGTTTTGCCTCTTCCTCTAGAGCAATCCCCACCCTTTGGTCTGGGCTAAACTCAAGGGCTTTCCATTCTGGCCTGCTAAAGCACTGAGGGATAAAGATGGGCAAGTTGATGCCCGTTTCTTTGGCCAACACGACAGGTGGGAATTTAACCAAAGAATGTCTTTGGCTGTCTTACAGAATTCTTGTTGTACTTTTATGCTCTGAGGTTTTGGATCCTGTCTTTTGAACCTTGACAATAATAAACTGTATAATATTGTAGCATATACAGTTCTAGTTTCTTACATGATGTCTGTAGACTATAAGTCATGTGTTTGTAAGATTAATACATTAATAATCTCAGTCAATATGCAAGTTAATTCTTCTGTTTGTTTTTTTGCTGCAGAGAACTGTAGTTCTTAAGGGTAGGAGAGGCCAATAAAGTTACGTTGTTTAAACACTATGGGAATAAAAACACAATTGTAGATATAAAAAATATAGAAAATACGATCTGTATTGAAAATGCCAGTTTTGGTCTGAAAGGAGTTAAGTTTTCTGTACTTGTGAACCCTCTGCTTAGATGGAGAAAGCCATGGTGAATGCAAGTTAATTTACCATGAATTGAAAATATAAAACTATACAGTTAAAAAAACAAGTACTGTAAAAAAAAAAAAAGTATAGGGCCATATAAAGAATTAAGTGAAAGTTCCTGGTATTTTAGTATCTTGGAAGGCACAGTTTTAGAGTCAGCCTCATTTCATGATAAGTAAAATATGTCCAATACTTGTTGACAGAACTTTTCCTGGCATTGAGGAGTTTAGTCATCCTGACATGAGGTGTAAAATAGAATTTAAGAATATTTTTGTGAAGTCTTTTTCTGCTAACCTGCTTTTTGTGTTTTTCTGCTATGACGGATGGAAAGACTGTTTAGTAATGGTTGTTTTAGTTACATAGACTGTTCTTATTAGGAATATTTTGTCCTATTTGGCTAGTTCATGTTTTATGTGTTACCGGGTAGAGTAAAATAAACTAGTAATAATCGAAGACATGCAATTTATTTACCAAAATTAAGCACTGAACTATTAAAAGAAGAAGGTAGAGATAGTCCTTTGAAATGATCTGAGGTATGCATATCTTTATGATTATGCTAAAATAAATTAGTACGTGCACAAAAGTTGCCAGTGCCAATCCACAGTGTGAAATGTAGTTACGTTATCTTTTATTTTTCTGTTTCATATGTAGGGCCTGGGTTCCAATAAATAATTGCTACCTCATGTCTAAAGAAATTCCTTTTTCTGTGAAAAAGACTAAAAGCATCTTCAATAGTGCAATGCAAGAAATGGAGGTTTATGTTGATAACATTCGTAGAAAATTTGGAGTATTTAATTACGCACCTTTCCGGACACCATATACTCCCAACAATCAATACCAAATGTTATTAGACCCTGCAAACCCAACTGCTGGAACTGCAAAGACAGACAAACAAGAGAAAATCAAACTGAACTTTGATATGACAGCATCGCCCAAGATTCTAATGAGCAAGTCTATGCTGAGCAGTAGCACTGGTCGTAGGATTTCATTGACAGATATGCCACGGTCACCAATGAGTACGAACTCATCAGTTCACACTGGATCTGATGTTGAACAGGACGCGGAGAAAAAGGCAACTTCCAGTCATTTTAGTGCCAGTGAGGAATCCATGGACTTTATTGAGAAAAATACAGGTAAAAAAAGAAAAAAGAGGGGGGTACAGGTCTTTGCATTTCGTTAATGCACTATTTTTATTCCATGTCCTTTTAAAAGACTGGCTATATTATGACTTGTGTTAGGAAGAGATTTTAGAAAGAAAGATGGATTTAACTTGCAGTATCATAGATAAGAAATTACAGTCCTTTCTATCCCATTGAGAAGGAATAAATAATGTTGAAAAGTGCCCACACCCCTTCAGTTTAAATAGCAGGTATAGTTTTAATTATTAAAATGAATGGAGAGTGGAAGTAAATACAAGGAGAGTTAGAATTATCATGATTAGGAGGTATTGTATTTAAAATTTGATAGGCAGTGAGCTTAATTTATAAGTGTTCCTGAGTATCTAAAATATGATAAAACTACAGCTCCATAGACAGAATGGATAAAGAGAAAAAGGAGTGTAGAATACAAAATTTGGACTTCTCAGACTTATATGTAGTCAAAGACCAAATGCTAGCTAATTTTTATTGCACTCAAGCAAACTACTTTATCTTAGTTTTTTTCATTCATAAAGAAAGTTCATCACTATCTGAAAAAAATGATGCCGTATATTAATTAATGTGAGTGGTTTAAAACTTTGGTTTTGGTGAAAGGATGCCTTTGTGTAGAAAACTAAATCAATATGTTCTGTTGCAGTTTTTAGGTAAAATGCTGTTATTTATTTAGTTATTATGATCTTATTCTTTCTAGCCAATAAAGGCTAGGCTGTGAAGCTACCTTTGGGTACAAAAGTGTTTTGTGATATGATCCTGTCCATCTTAAGAAAGTGATGACAAAGTAACTGTATGAATTTAAATATATGAAAATAATTGGATTTTTCAGTAGGGTAATATGACAAAAGGAATAATTAAATTATGTACAGCTTTTATATATAATATGTAGCTAACAGCTACTATTTTGTGTCAAAATATAGAGCTTTTATTATACCACATGATTATTCCTTTATAGTAGTGGAGATAATAATGGAAAATCACATTAAAGCTGTTTTGTCAGGTAAAGGTAAAAGAAGGTGACAGATGTTATTGTGTTACTGTGGATTCTTGATAATCATAGCAATTCTAGGGAATTTTTCTAACTTTTCCTCAGGCCATCTTAGTGCACAGAAATGCTGGATTGGATTTAACAGCAGTTAAACTAGAATATTCGGTTTCCCACCTGGCATTTCTACCTACATATCGTTACAAATACTAACTTTTGTAATATTTACTTTATGTATAACCATAGCTGTCTTGTTACTGGAATCTCTATGTTTCAGTCAAATGTAAATGAAATTACTTGTTTGCTGTTAAAAATATTTCAAGTAGTATGACTGCATATCTTTAGACAGGAATGTTTTTATTTGGATGCCTCTGTTGTGTTTTTTGAGTGATGTGTAGAAAATAACTTGTAACCAGTTACTGAAACAGCAGATATTGCTACTGTTTAGGAATCTGAAAATATATAGACAATCCTGGATGTACTGGGGAAGAAAAAGTGTCCAGTAGTGAGTTTATGATGACATTTTCAGAGCATTAAGTAGAGATTTAACAAACAAATTAGTTTCTTGCTGACAGAAATTAGTCCTTTCTATTTAGGTAATGGCTTGCAGATGCTTCCCTTTCTAGACTGTTTGGCTCTTTGCAGAAGTGTGGTTTTGAAACATTATTTCATGGAGATTTTAAAGCTCAGAGCATAGGATTTTGCTTAAAATCTGAATGAATTATATTATAATATTCTGTTACCTTAAAGGAGACTTTTGGTCACTGATCACCAGCTGTACTGATTAAACTTACTATGGTTTGTACTTTTAATTCTCTGTTAATGAAGCTAGAAAATGGGGTAAGTGGGTTTTGTATGTGTACTTACCTACATGAATTAAAATAGATGGCAATTTAGAGTGTCAGAATTTCTTAACAACTAAAATAACCAAATCTTGAAAGGTAGAAACTTTGTGTCACTGCAAACAGAGTGGTTTTGAGGGTAAGCACACATTTGGCCCAACTATATAGCTGCAATAAAATTATTTTCCTTACAGTTTCTTTCTTTATTAAACTAAAATTAAAGGGATAGTTGTAACTTAGAGTGGAGGTATAAGATAGTGTTGAAAATATTAAACAAAAATCCTTTCCCTGCTTGTGTAGGTTTAAAAGCTGTTTTGTCACAGTGAATACGGCTTTATAGTGACTATTTTTAAATCTGTCTTTATTAATTTTGCACTTTTTCAGCTTCTCCGGCAGCAACAAGAACGGGTCAAGCAGGGAGTCTGTCAGGCAGCCCCAAACCTTTCTCTCCTCAAGCATCAACGCCAATTTCTGCTAAGCAAGAAAGAACTTCCACTCCAGGAAGCATTCTGAATCTTAATCTTGGTTAGTTTTGACCTTTGAAAATCTAATACTGTTATAGCTGAATAAATTACAGTGGTGTCAGTGTAACATAATATGAACAAGCTTGCTTGTATGTGGCTTTGAATGAACTAATGGCTTTAAATGAGGCATATGTGTAATTATTGTTTCATCAAATAGGCTGGGGTTTTTTTTATAAATGAGATTTCTGGTTATTGTTTCTTCTCATCGATGAAAGGAAGTAGTTAAGGATGATTTTTTTTTTTAAGCTGAATTGTACAAACCAGTGTTTCTAAATAGTAGGTAAGTTTCTAAAGGCTGTAATTACATGAACATTGCTGCTTTTCGCCCCTTGGTCTTTCCATTGAATTGCTGGCAAGGTTTTCTTGTGGTGTTTAGGATTTAGGATTTACTAGGGCTTCTCTCATGCTGACTTCACATCACCTCCTCACTGACCATCCCTCTCTAGGGAGATAGATGGATGAAAGGAAATTAGCAGATGTCTTGAAACTCCCTAGAAGTAAATTTTGTGATTCTGGAATTTTGAAAGATGAAGTAGGTAAGTACCAAGTTAGTAAAATAGTTCTGAAAGCCAAATGGATGTAAATCAGTTTCCTCATTCATGCTTTGTTCCTGTAAATATTCTCATTCAGTTCTGGCTACTTTTTAGCTTCACGTGATATTACATGGAGAAACAGGATTTTTCCCCTTAGATGTTAGCCAAATACTTCAGGAAGGCTTGAGCTCAAACGTTGAATTCATGTTTTCAGTGAGCTACAGATATTCGGATTCTGGATACAAGCTCAAAAGTCTGTTTTTCAGTGTGTCAATATATCTGTGTGGACATAACAGAATTAATTTGTTCTGCTGCACTGAAGCTGTTTGCTGTCTTATCTGAGGTGGCAATGCATTTGTAAAAATGTTAAGAAATATGTAGCGCTGCAGTAGTTTGAGACACAGATGGGCAGCATGAGCTGGAGCATAGAATATTTTTAATAAGTAGCATGGATCAGAAAATCCTATGTTACAATACCACAAAAGAACAGCCAGTATGCTTTCAAGTAGAATATCAGTTATTTTTTCAGTTTTAGGGGAGTTTCCTTTGCTAAATATACTCTTTGGTGCTAGGAATGAAAATGGCAACCCTGCTTAATTTAATAGTGTCAACTGTGCCAGACTTAGATTAATTTGTGAATCCTATGGATTTCAGATCTGATTTATTGTGTCTCATTGTCATACATAATGTGAACAGGGTTTCTCTCTGAAAAAAAAAGTAAAAGTCCAGAAAGCAAAGGCACTTATGTACCTTGAACAGAGTACTATGAGGAGTCTGTGATTGTCCTCCAATTCAGCCATAAGGAAGGAGAGTTAACAGAAATGAGCAGCCTGTCTAAATTGAAAAATGGAGGTGTGAATGACCAAGCTATGCATGGATTGCTTGGGGAAAATATATATTCAGATATATAGGACCTGTCCTTGTATAAAAGAGGTAGAAGTTTGACCCAGTAAGGAGTGAAAATTTTCAGATCGGTAATGAGAAAAAGTAAAGACTTTGGAGATGAGCCCTTGCAGATCTCTCCACAGTTGGCTTGTCTGCCCTTTGTTCTGTTTTCTTTTTACTAATGCTTTGACATTAATGAGGCAGACTGGAAATCCAGATCTTCTCAGTGAGACCTGCTTGTAGGTTACATAGAGATTACCTCGAGATTGCGAGACTTCTTTCATATATTAAGATACAGGGTTCCGTGAGGAGGTACTATAGCGTCTTGTCTTCATCTTCCCCCGTTCTCCATTTTTTCTTCTGTTTGTATCCTGTCGTGTAGTTAACTAAGGCTATGAAGGCCTTCAATCAAATTCTATACTAAGGGTGATAGAGACATTACTGCTGTGGAATTCAGTGATGTGTGGATTCGGTGATGTAGTTAGCACCTGGTTTAGTAAACGTTTCAAATGCAAGGAAAAAAATTTTCAAAAGCACATAAGTGACATAGAACCTTCATTTTTATTTTCAAAATTTACACTGCACTAAAAATGATAAGAGTTTGTGTTCTGTTTAGTATCTTCCAGTATGAATACGTGACATGATGAGTGAGGTTTGGTATTACTTTTACAACCATTTCACTGTGACTAGAAAGGATGATTAAGTGTTATTTAGGCTGAATTTGTGTTTGCTATAATGCATATATTTTATAAGACAGGATGATCCAAATTATACCCTGTATATTTGGCTTGTGGGATTGCACCACACAAGTTCTGCCTCTCTCTAGGAAGAGATGAGGAGCTGTTACTTTAGCAGTAAACCAAAACTACACAAATACTTCAGTGGTTCCTTCTGTACCTGCTCTAGCCGTAATAGAGATTCTATTTGCAATGTGATAGGAGATAGAGTGGCCAAGCCTGGTTGAGACAAGTCCACTTCTGAAGTCGAGTCATTGTGTACTATGGCTCTAAAATTTTAAATGTGGAATGTACCTTGACGTTAAGTTCAAACTTGTAAAGACTGTCTGGTCAGAGGAATCATTGGCTCAGCCCTTCATATTTATTTCACTTTTCTCTGACTTGTACATCAACAAAAAATATATTATAAATATATGTGCTGGGGTTTTGGTTTGGTGTTTTTATTTTTTTTCCTTTCTTTCTTAAGGCAATACTGTGACATCTTTAACTGCTGTGGAATGAGACTCTAAATGAAGCGCAAACACACATTGTACCAGTGTTGTCTTTTGTCTTCTCTATGGCCCCTGTCCTTTTCCAGTATATGGTACTGGCCCTTTTGATCCTACCATGAGCCAGTTCAAGAAGATAAACTGGCCAAATGTAATTCTTTTCTCCATTCCTTCCTCCTTCTTCATGTCCCCTTCCTCCTCCTCCAAACAAGCAACTAACTCCAGACTGGTTTAGTGCCCTGGACACTAATGGAGTGTCAGCACTGTTGGCAAAGAGTGAAGGATAGGACTATGGAGCAGAAATATAACCTCTGAAATTGAAAAATTGAAGCAAAAATGTGAAACTTAGTTGCTAAGACAGTTTTAGCTTTAGCACTGTAGTCTGTACTGCTTGCAGACAGGTCTGTATGTTTCAGAGTGAAAAATTCTCTATACATACAGGAGAACTCAAGAGAAGATTTTGCTGATATGCATTGAAAGGCTATTATTTTAAATGTATTAATCTGCTTAGTGTAACAATCCACATTTATGTTTCTATTCTTATGACCTATCTTTTGAATTTTAAATGGCGACTCTAAGGATTTTTATTAATACTTATTTTTTTCTGTGAAAAAATTACTACTACTAGTAAATAACAGCAGTAGCTTACTAGAAGTACTGTCAACCAGCTTACAGACCTGAACGATGATTTCTTGATAATTACACATTGACGGAGAAACTGTCCACGTAATTCATGCATGCGTTTTGCCTGTGAAATACATAGCTTTAGAGAGGAAGAATCCGTTGTTTGTAGTAAAGTCATTTTGTAATTATTATTGACCCCATAATTATAAAACTAGTGAAATATGTTTCAGATTGTTTGCATTGTTACTCAGTAAAATATGTCTTATCTGGATAGCAATTTCTTTTCTTTTTGTAAAATATTTTTTCTTAGTTCCTTTTTCTTTTTGTAGATCGTAGCAAAGCTGAGATGGATCTGAAAGAGTTGAGTGAGTCAGTCCAACAGCAAACCACTCCGGTGCAGCTCATTTCACCAAAACGGCAGATACGTAGTAGGTTCCAGCTTAATCTTGACAAGACAATAGAGAGTTGTAAAGCACAACTTGGTAAGTATATCTCAAGAATTCAATGGACATCTGAAGGATACACTTGAGGAGATGTTGATTAGAATTTAAAAGAAGTTTTCATATAGTAAGACCTTAAATATTTTATGCATTAACACAAGAGAGAGGATATTTGAACTCTTTGATGCAAGTAGAGTGCACTGAACTACTTTAATTTAAAATACAGTGAGACCTGATGTTTCAAATTTTTGTCAAAAAGCTTTCATCTTTTAATCTGTTTTTGTACCATTTTGATGTAGATACTATGACAGAATTACAGTCTTACTGTTTGCTTTGTAAATTGAATTCAAAAATTACCTAATTTATGTCAGTTGCACAAATGAGTGTATCCAGTCACACAGGAGCTGAATGCTGTTAGAAACATTAGTGTTGTCTAGCACTTAATTAAGACTTACTAAGCACTAAAAAAATTACAGATCTCCTTGCAAAATTTATGCAGTCAAAAATTGATTCTGCAAACATGCACACAAGTAACTTTAATCAGGTGAATAATGTCACTGATTTTAAGGTGGTTTCTTGTGGATAAAAACAATTCCTCTTTGTATTTGCCAGCTGGTCCTAAGTTGAACAAAAGAGCTTGCAGGTAGTGGAAAAAAGCAGTGAAAGGAATGCATTGAATGAAATAAAAGTATCAATTGGAATATGTGGAAGGTAATTTTCATACATTCTGGTATTGAGATAGGGCACCAAGGGAGGTGTTTATAGCTTAATGACTGACAGTTAAGATAATAGTATGTATACGTTTTGTTGCAGTATATAGAGTATTTTTTTGGTAACGTCAGTCAGTCTGATGTCAGCATGGAATGTACTTTCCTCCCCACAATTAGGAATAAATGAAATATCTGAAGCTGTTTATACTGCAGTAGAACACAGTGACTCTGAAGATTCTGAAAAATCTGACACCAGTGACAGTGAATATAGTGATGAGGATCAGAAATCAAAGAATGATCAAGAAGATGGAGAGGACAAGGAAGGTACAAGAAGTGACAAAGAATCATTGAGCTTGAAAAAAAAACCTAAGCCCCCAGCACAGAATGAAGACAAGGAGGAACTTAAAAGCACAAGTCCGGAAGTGGAGAAAACAGATGACCCGGTCAAAGAAAAGGCAATTACTGACACTGAAAAAGAATTTTCTGAAAAGGGAAAAAGTTTACAGCATCCTGCAAAAGAAAAACTGAAAGGTAAAGATGAAACGGACTCTCCAACTGTGCACCTAGGACTGGACTCTGATTCTGAGAGTGAACTTGTCATCGATCTAGGAGATGATCATTGTGGCCGTGAAGGAAGGAAAACCAAGAAAGAATCTAAAGAACTTCCTCCTAAACATGATGGTAGGATTAAATTCTTTCCTTCCTTTTTCTCTTCTGTGCTATAGGGCTGTTACAGAATCACAGAATCATAGGGTTGGAAGGGACCTTAGTAGATCATCTAGTCCAACCCCCNATTGTTATTGAAGCCAGAGCTGTTAGCTTTATTTTTGCATTAAGATGTTAAAAATATCTGTACTAAAACAAAGTTTCGAATTATTTTTCATTCTTTTTTGACTACGAAAGAAGTTTTCAGTTCCCATTATAGTTACTGGTTTAAATAAGATATGTTTCATTGAGTTTTCTTTCAGCAACATAAAACTATGAATATCCATGATATTTGTTCTGTCTCAAATTTAGAATTTATTTTGCAACTTTTATGACTTTCAGTTGAATCTTTACGTTTCCATAGATCTCCCAAAATTGCAGGTATAGAAGAAGTTGGACCTTACCATTCAAATTGTGTAACATCCCATTGAAATCAACACAAATGCTCTCAGTAATAATCAAAAGAATAGCTAAATCACATGATTTATCCTTGAGATTGCTTTACCCTTTTAACAACACAAAGAAACACTATTTCAATTAATAAGGAAAAAATCTGGGATGATGGGTCTAAGGGGTAACCCAAAAACATCCACCAAATGCTAACCTCTCACATATCTTCCAAAGGAGCTCAGGCTCGTTTTCTGGGTTTTGTACTTTCTGTTTTGTTTTGCTTAATGGCTGGTGCTTCTGAATTGCTACCAACTTCAAGTAGACTGAAATGAGTTTACTTGTAGAATATCAATTACTTTTTGAGGAAAATAATTGAAAGTAGATTGAAAGACTGACATGAATCAGATATGTTGGTGAAAAGCTGGCATTACATTTTATGTTTGTTTAGTTGTAGGTAAAACTCCACCTTCCTCCAGTGCAAGCACCCAGCCTCTACCAGAAACTCCAGTACTTACCCGCTCTGCATCCCAGACTCCACCAGCTGGTGTAACAGCAACTACTAGTGCTTCTTCTACTGTTAGTGCTCCATCTGCAGCCACTGGAAGCCCTGTGAAAAAGCAGAGGCCTTTGTTGCCTAAGGAAACTGCCCCTGCTGTGCAGCGTGTAGTGTGGAATTCTTCAAATAAATTTCAGACATCTTCTCAGAAATGGCACATGCAGAAGGTGCAGAGACAGCAGCAACAGCAGCAGAGCCAGCAGTCTCAGTCACAGCAACCTCAGTCCTCTCAAGGGACAAGATATCAGACAAGACAAGCAGTTAAAGGTATACACTTTCTAACTCAATGTGCCTGTGATGCCATAATTCCCCAGTAGTGATCTCAGTGCTCCAAGGCTGCCCAACCAGGAGTTCTTCCATATAAACAAAATCTCAAAGTGTGGTTCTACTCTGATAAGTGACTTTAAAATACAACAACATACTCACGATACCTGCTCTTTCTGGTGTGTATTTAGAGTCATGTCTCCTTATTTTAATGAAAAAAAGTTTGTGTGTGTATCTGTATAAGTATTTTTGCCATTCTTAGCCATCATAGTTTTGGGAGAGCGAGCTGAATTATTTTCTGGATTATGATAAAACCATTAACTCTATTCCACTTGCATGATTACCACTATCACCTCAATATCTACAAACTGGATCCAGTTTTATCTGACAAGAAGCTGATCTGTACAGTTTTTCATAGAGTATAATTTGATAACAGTGAAATTACCCAGGCTACACGTGTCTTTGAAATCCCTATTGCTTAACTCTTAACAAGACTTCAGTGCTAGTTTACTCAGGAAACAGCCACAGCGTTTTAGAATTTTTTCATAACTGTTTTCTTACCAGGCCTTTACCAGAGGTTTTACTAGTAGTAGGCACATGGTAATATAAGTCCATGTTTCTATTGCTTCACTTAACAGAACAGCAACTTTATGCAAATGTAGGTGTATTTGTAATTTCAAGTTAATAAACAGAACTCTTTCCTGTGAATAGATATTCTCCATTCTGCTAATAGTGCTGGCAAGCCAGTAATTTCAAACAGAAGACAGGTTTAGGTAATGCGTCACATACAAATACTAACCAGAGGCACGTTTCTCTGGTCGCAAACTGCTATTCTGACTGTCATTTTAGAAGTGTTGAAGAAGCTATATCTTTCTATTTGTAGACTGCACAAATTTGATACGGAAATACTCAGAAAAATAAATGTGATACTTGGTGAAGTGTTATTTTTAATAGTCATACTTTAATATAAATGCTTAATAATAGGGAATGAACTTTGCATGTTCAGCCTATGAGTTTTTGTATTATCAATATGTTTCCTACTGAGTGCATTGTAACTAAGTTCCATCTTAAATATTATGTGTTATAAAGATACATAAAATGAAAAGTATAAAATCTATAGATTTCTTGTATACTGAATTGGCATAAACAAAAATATAGTACACACAGATAACTTGAATAACTTTTGTTTCAGTAATTCCTGTTTTGAGGATAGTGGCAATGAAGACATCTTCTATAATGTGAATAATTTAAAATAGATTGAAAATTATTTAAGTCAGATAAGCCATTAGGGGTGAAAAGGTGAAAGTCTTTGCATTTAGCTTTGTACTCTCATTTTTTTAATTACCCATTGCTTAAGGTTATTTGAAATGTTGACCAAAGGTGAGAAATCTTTTCTTATCCTGTTTGAGTTAACACTGTGAATAACTTATTTGCTTTAATGAATTAAACTAATGTTGCATTCCTTGCTCTGCAGCCAAACAAAGGCTAATGTCGATCTGGATGTACGTATATTAAATATATCACAATGCTAGTAATAATTAGTAGCATTAATAACAAAAGAATGAGAATAATACCAGGAGGTATTACTAAAGTAGGCTTTCTTCTCTTTAGTGGCTTACTAAACCTTGTTTCAAAGCAAAAACTAAAGAAATTCAATAATATTTTTCAAAATTATGGCAAAGGAAAGTGTCAAAAGTCTAACTAACGCTCATACATATGGTATTAGTTCGGAGTTCTCCAAGTTGAAGGGTTAGCAAGTGAATTCCTAGGAAGTGGGGTGGAAAAGTCCCAAAATGGGAGGAATACAGGTATGAGGGAGGCTTTTGTATTGGCCAGTCTAAAATGATAAGTTTCGAAGATATATTTGCTTTATTACCTTTAAGCTTTACAGTTTATGTACAAGTTCAGTGGCTGGATGCTGTGTAATTAATTGATTAAATGGTACCATTGTATAAATAATGTAAGTCTTGGAATGGTTAGTTGTGCACATTTAAGTTAGGCATTAAAGTTAGAAGTTTGCCTCTTCATTTTTATAATTACTTATGTGATTGATCCACCGTATGTTCTCTTTTCTTAGCTGTACAGCAAAAAGAGATCACCCAGAGCACTTCTACATCCACCATAACCTTGGTTACAAGTACTCAACCTATTTCTATGGTTACCAGTTCTGGATCTGCAAGTACACTTTCTTCCTCAGTTAATACAGACTTGCCAATTGCAACAGCTTCAGCTGATGTGGCTGCAGATATTGCTAAGTACACTAGCAAAGTAAGTTATTGAGCAAAGTCATCTTGAAATTTTATTTTGAAATGAACTTTCAAATTTTTGACATTTCAAATTCTGAAAAAACTTTATTTTCAGGTTGTCATATGTTGCATATTCATTCTACTAGGGTAGGAACTGTTAGATTTTGGTGAGAGTGCTCAACCCTTGTTTTAGTGCTGGCTGAATGCTGCCATTCCAAGACAGAGTGTGTATATGATGGGCTTCAGCTGCTCAGACACTTCAGACCTTTTCCTCCTCTTCCCCTGCTGCTGCTTCTTATTTACATTGCGTTGTGTTTTGGACCATTTTCTGTGTTTTCTCCTAAAGATGTAGATATCCCCTCAGCATCATATTTACAGTAAAAAATATTTCTTCACCTGTGTCCGGTAATACATAGACAAAAATGTACTTTTGTTTTAAAACACTGTATAGCTTTATCAGCTGGTAACTTGTCGTAAGTGTGTATTCATGGATTAAAACAGAAGCTAAGTTATTACAGAGAAGATGTGTTGTAATATTTGTATCATAATAGTGACAGTGAGGGATGAGACACTAGCTTTTCATGTATTCTCTTAGACTTTAAATTAGAAAATCAAGGTGAATACTGCATAAGGAAATAAAGTTGAGTACCCAGGCCTTAAAAGCACAGGAATTAATCTTGACTGTCAACTTTCAGTGTTGTCACTGAACCGGTGGGGTTCTTGGTGGGGTTATCAGTGGTCAGCAATGTCAGTAAACGTCTTTGGGGTTTGTTTCGTGGTTTTGTTTCTGTGTTTGTTTTTAATTTAGTTTCTTCCTGAAACTACTGGTTGTATTTTGTTTGTTTGTTTGTAAATTACATCAATGGCAATGTCTTGGAAAAGTGGAAGGTCAAGCAATCCACCAGTTCAGGACACTTAAAAATCAGAGTCCTTATCAAAAGTGTTGTCTTCTATTGTCTAAATAGTCCTCTAAAAGTAGACCCGGATAAATATGTAGAAAGATGGAGGGCACTGTTGATAGTAATATAAGCTCACATTACAGTGGTTGAAAGGAAGTACAAGTCAGTATCCATAAAAAACATATATCTCAAAGGATTTTTTTTTCATTTTGTCTTTCAGATGATGGATGCCATCAAAGGAACAATGACGGAAATATACAATGATCTTTCAAAAAATACTACTGGCAGTACAATAGCTGAGGTTAGTGCAAAATAAATAATACTGCTTGTATTTTAACTTTGAAGGTTGCAAAATGGTATTTTTATAAAAGTACCATATAACTAATGGTAAGTAATGATTAGAATAGGGGAGCAAAACACTGGAAAAATATCATATGGGCTCTCTAAGATAAGCAGCAAGAACGGTAAGCCATCAAGCCCAGATCAGACTTTGATTTGGGATTTACTATGGTCTTGTCCTCAGGTCGATATGAAGGAGCCTTGATGTGATGATCAAGCTCTTTGCTTTGGACATGTTTATCTGTATAATAATTGTGTATTATACACTGCACCCTGTTTATTATTACTAACCATTACATTTTTAATCTTTAGATTCGGCGTTTGAGGATTGAGATAGAAAAACTTCAATGGCTACATCAACAGGAACTGTCAGAAATGAAGCATAATCTAGGTATGAAAATTTAGTCCAAAATAGTGTGTTAGTTTTTTGTCCTAAATGGAAAATCCAAATGCTTGTAGTATGTATTACCTTCCTCATCTGACACTGCAAATTATCCAGGTGAAGGACAGAAAACCTTATATAATGTGCTGCGCTGATGTTGGTGAACACCTTTTGAGTACGTACACAAAGTTACTTTGTCTGTGCATGTTAAACTACAGATGTTCAGCCCTCTGAGACAAATTTAGTCAAAAGAGAGCTTTTGATAGGACAGAATAACTCTTTATTTTATGCATCATTGGATAATCCCTCTTCATGAGATACTTTATGCTGATTATTTCATACTAATTCTTATAAGAACCAGGTTCTGTTAATCTAGCCACTGGAGGAACCTGCTTCCTCTGGCATCTTTGTAGATTATGGCTGATGTTTGGGTTCAGATCAGCTGTTGGTCTATATATTTACTCATTTACTGAAAGTGAATAGACAACTGTGACTCAGTCTTGGTGCCAGACTGTCAGTGAAACAAAGTCAAAATACTACCTTAAACAGATAAAAGAATATTCCTAGGAGGGGGATTTTCATCTCTATGTTGATTCAACCATATGAGCATGAATTGAAACCTTGATTAAAATGTGATTCTTCTTAAATTATCTTTTTTTAATGTACTGACTGCGAAGAAGGTTGCAATTGCGTGATCAAGTCTCCTTTAAGCTACATGCAGTCCAAACAGCCTTAGGACTGTGTAATACAGAGTCCTCATCCACTTTCTGACTCTCTTTTTGCAGAGCACATCTGGAATTGAAGTGAATTGAGGGCTGAATAACTCCATATTCAGACTCATGTCTTTGTTAGTAACATTTTCTCTCTTGGAACTTTCACATTTTTCTTTGTAAAGAAACCGAGATACAACGATTCGCTGTTACTTATTTCTGAGACAAGAGAAGAAGTATAATTCTCTGTATTTTCTGAATATTAGAGCAGAACAAAAGTTTGGGCTTGTAAAGACATAGTATGTTAGCAGCAGCTGCATACCTTCTTTTTGTGTTTATGCTGCAGCTAGTGCACCTGGATTCTGATCCTGTGTGGGACATCTAGAACTAAAGTGTTAAACAAATGGAAGGTAATGGTTAAGGGTAAAAATCATGGTGCCAGAATAAGAAAAGAAGATGGAAGACTTTCATTTGTTGAGTAGGTATGAAACAGAGATGCCCAAACTCAGGGAATTCCTTTGATTGATTGTTAATTTAAATTTCATGTTGTCTTTAAACTTGTGAAAATTACTGGTTTGCACCTTGCTGTTGGGGAGCGGGAAATCCAAAACCCATCTTTCTTTGCATTTCGAGTAGAACTGACAATGGCCGAAATGCGTCAGAGTCTAGAACAAGAACGAGATCGTTTGATTGCTGAGGTGAAGAAGCAGCTGGAATTGGAAAAGCAGCAAGCAGTGGATGAAACTAAAAAAAAGCAGTGGTGTGCTAACTGCAAGAAAGAGGCCATTTTTTACTGCTGTTGGAATACTAGCTACTGTGACTATCCCTGCCAACAAGCTCACTGGCCTGAGCACATGAAATCTTGCACACAGTCAGGTAATCTTGCTCTGGGCTGCCTGTTTCACAGCTGAGGGGGGGTAGGGCAGGTGCAGTACACAGTGCCTCAATATTCTTCATTTGCATGGGTGCAGATGTGCCTGTGAAGAGTGACTGTGGACTGGTACATGAGTAGTGGCTGCTTTATCTTTTTTCCTTTATTTTAGCTACTGCAACACAGCAAGAAACAGATACTGAAATTAGCACAGAAACATTAAATAAGTCATCTCAGCCCAGTTCAAGTGTGCAGCCTACGCCTGCAGAAACAGCCAGCACCCCTAAGGAGAAGGAAGGTTCAGCTGATAAAAGCAAAGAGAGTGTTACAGTGAGTATCATTGTACTTCATACTTCCAACAAAAATAGTATGTAAGATTTGTCTGAAACCTACCCCTAAAAGCTTCCCTGGATCAGCCAGGAGTTTATGACCATTTGCATATTTCAGAGAGTGTGATTTGGGGAGTGAGTTGTGGGGGTTTTTTCCTTCATCTTGGCAAAAAAAATAATCTCCTTCTGTCCTCTGGGAACACCCTTTCCCCTTCACTCATTCCCAGTAAAACCTTGTGTTGCCTTGACTCATCCCTCCAGCCAAAGGGGACTGGACCTCTTTCTCTCTCTCTCTCCAGGACCCAACAGTGTAGCTTCTGGTCTGGATCTTTCGATACAAGTTGCCTTCTGATAAGCAATACTGACTGCAGCACTTCCAAGCCCTTCTTGCCTGAGGGTTCAGAGGCCAAGCTCAAGACCTGCATTCAAATCAACTTACTTTATCACAACAGACTGCCACTAGGGTACCACAATGTTCCATAACACTGATACAACAATTCACCTGGATCTACAGTTAACGGAGCAGTGTGCAGTTACGAAATCCTCCATAGCATCTACTCTGATAGTATTCAGTAGGCAAGGATGAGCAAATGCTCTAATAAAAGGGACTTAACATTGCATATATAGAAAATGTTTATAGAGAAGATTCTGCTTTATAGGTAGGGCTTGACTATTAGCAATTTCAGCATTGTTTTTCTTCTGCCCTCGCAAGATTTATTAAATGAAAAATTTTAGAGGGGGGAGGGCTGATCCTTCAAACCCTTACACATGATCCCCCACATCAGTAGGAGCCTTGTTGTATTTTAAAATATTAAAAGCAAACTAATTTTGTAGTATTGTGATTCCAGCATGATGTCTCATTGAGATAGTCCTATAGAATTGGGAAGCATAGTAAACTAGAGAGCTGTGTTCATTTCTTGACACTTGTGCTACTGTCTGGTGTTAGATCTCTGGGCTTGACACGTCATCTAAGGGAGTAATGTGGGAAACAGATTTGAAGAGGAGGAAAAGGATGTGCTGTTCCACCTGAGTGCTTTGGTGAAGTTAGTTAAACTCTGTCTCAGTCAATGTTCATATGCATTGTCTGTGGCAGCACAACCTTTGTGTTACTGGGGAAATAGGGAACGGGAGAAAATCAGTTACATAAAACTTTTGCCAGCGAGTATTCCAGTTGTACAGATCTGGAATCGCTTTCACGTAGATGTTCTACCTGAAACATCATGCTGTATACATTGATCATGTTCATAATTTGAATTTTGTTTTGTTTTATTAACAAAGCAGTAACCTGTGAATTCATTAAGATGCAAAATTTTAACACAAACAAAACATCCGACATAAATTTCATATTACAATAATAATAATAACAACTAGGTGGAATTTATGTAAAAGCTGAGACTTCTACTGAGGTTGCCTGTGCTGTCTCTGCAGATAGCAACAGGTGTGACAAGCAACCAGCCTATAAAACTGGTCCAGGTACCGCAGACCACCACCTATATTCCAACTACTCAACCCACAATTGTAAGTACAATATCATCATTTAAAGTCTGCAGTAGTACTGTTCCTGGCATTAAAATTGCTCAGTATTTCTGGGGGGTTGTGTCCGTCTGCTATTCTATCAAGATATGAATTCACTGGTATAGTCTCAACTTGCAGTGCAAAATGTCTTATTTTGCTGTGCAACATTCCACCCTCTCATTTCATCATTCACTATTACAAGGATTCAGAAATTGTCACTAAGTGTAGCGAAGACACTGAGGACAGTCAGACTTCCATTTTATGTTATTATGTTAGTTATTTGTCCATTTTGTGTATATACTTGACCACACCATCAGTGTAAATACATAGAATTCATTGAAGATATCTTTTAAATACCTTTTTTGTCTATGGTATACTAGAAGAGATTTAATTAATTCTGAGCTATGCTTGATATTCCTGTGACATCTCAGTAACTATGAAAGAAAATATGCATTCATCAGTAGTGTGTCTCCCATGCAGTCTTGCACATTAGCGTTAGGAAATTATGAGAAATAGCATTGGAATCAGACCTGTTTTTTAACATTAAGGACTTAACCAAGGGCACTTGAATTCCCTAGAGTCAGTCACAGGAGATGGGACAGAACTGAGTTCCGTTTTTGTATTTTATGCACCATGATATCCCATTCTTGCAACTGGTCATGTGCTGCAGTGCTCACTCAGAGTCAGCATGGCATCTGAGCTAACGTTCTTCTTACCAAAAGGAAAGATGCTGCTACTGCACTGGTAACTCAACACACTCTGTCTCAGTGATGGCTTCAACGGAGAAGCCCATGTGTGATGACTTCAGTCCGTTTTCTGTCTGAAGTTAGATCATTAATAATAGTAACTATGTACTAATTTAACAGTGTACCTTAGTCACACTGTGACTGTGAGGCCCCACACCCCCCAGCTGCAGCGAACATGTCTCGGTGTGCGTCTGGCTATGAATACTCACACCTGCACATGTACATACAGTGTTTCATGGCCATTCTATTCCACGCAAACGTTGCTGCTCTTAGTGGGGATCATGACTTTTCACATTCCTAGCAGCATTTTAACTTAACCCATTGCGTCTCAACTGAGAGCACTGTGTACCTTTGCAGCATTGGCCCTGAGTTGCTTGGACAGAATTACCATAACAACAAGGTTTTATATGTGTTTTAAAATCAAGTAGCAAACAACAAAGATGTTAGGCTCATTTGTGAATAGCTGAGAGGTTGTAAGATCATGAAGTGGTTTTGTGTAATATTCACAAAAATGGCAGTTACCCTCATCGGTTTTCTGTAATACAAAGTGTATTGAGTTCTGTAAAGCTTTATTGGAACGTCTGGAAGGTTTCAGCCTTTATTTGTGCATGTTTAAAACTTTGTACACATTTGCATTAGTCTTGCACAGCTACAGACACCTCTGTATTCTAATGACTGCACGTGCAATTTAAATAATTTTAAACCTTAGTGCATGTTTAATATGTATGCAAAATGTACATATGTGTAAAACTGGCAGAGGTGGAAAATTTACCTCTCAGGGAATGATCTTAACACATTTAAGAGTCTCACACATTCCATATCCTGATCACTATAAGAACTGAAACTTAATTTTTTCATTTGTGTAAGTGTGTATATTTAAAAGGCGACTGTGGCAACCCTAATTTCCCCACCTGTAGTACTAACAGTGGCTTACAGAATGGCTTATTTAGGCTTCAGTTTGCACTTTGTTTCCAACTAGGAATTTCTTCCTGTGAACAATTTCCAGTATATCTTCTGGGTACCATTTCCATTGAACCCTCTATACACATCTGAAATCATTACAAAATGGCAGTAATCTTGAATTTATTTAGCAGGTTAATTCCATGTTTGGTTGTTATTCTTTCTGCAGTTAAAATAATGTAAAAATATGAATTCAGCGTCTTTGCATTCCAGGGGATGGAATGAGTAGGCTTCTGGAAGGCAGAGACCTTGTCACAAAGGAGCTGATGAACACTCTAGGCTGTGATCCATCTCAGTAGCGATACTGGCAATTGCTGTTGAATACCATTAAGGCACTAACGTGGTTTCTTAGAACTGTGTGGGGGAACACTGGGCTTCAGTGGACTTGTATTTCTGCTTCCATGTTCTCTTTGGAATGTCACACTACCATCGGGGGAAGATCTGTGCATCCCTTTCAGATTCCTCAAAATCTCACTTCGTGTTTCTTCCACAAAGCATTGTGAACTGAAATGGATGCATTGGTTTGATCACCAGTTGGGCATCACTAGAATTGTATCAAAACACACTTGCAGTTTGTGCAGTTTGTATGGTTCTAAACTTTCTCACGTTTTTGGAGGAAGGTTGAGATACAGACTTAAGATTCAATAAATCCTTTTCCAGATCTTCCAAAGTGATGTGACCTTGACCAGATTGTTTAACATCTTGTGCCTTTGTCTCTGCATCTGTAGAATCAGTTACCACCTATAGAGATGTCCTGAAACTTCATTTGTTGAGATTTATAAATCATGATCTGTACGATGGAAGTGAAAAGTTTATTCTATATTAATATTTTTACAGGGTGTATAAGACAGTTCCCAGTAATGTTGATGTTTTTGTTATTGATTTGTGCAAAAGTTAAGTGCTTTTTTGTTCAAATGGATGTTCTTTGTTCTCTTCTGTGTCAACCGAATGCATGGGGGAGTTCTTTTTGGGGAAAAAGATTTAAGTAATGTGTAACAAGAATATACTTATAAACAAGGGTATTTTTGTACTCCAGTTCGATTTGTCAAAACTTTTTCAAATGACAAAGGATTTTCTTAGCCGTTTTTCCTCTTACCATGTATTAGTTTGGGGAAAATACATAACTGGATGTAACTATGAAAACCTAACTCTCCAAGCACAGACAGAGTGTGTACAGTACCTGTAGGACCACCTGTCCCTGCAATTACGTAGCAGTAATAATAATACAGAAAACCTCTTGGCTGTAGGAAAGTAATACACTACTTTCTACCCTGGATTGAGGTAATATTGCGGTAATAAAGGTATTAATTCTTGCACAAAATTGGAACTTGTTCTGGATTTTCCCTGGAAAAAAAAAAAAAATCTCTATTTCTGTGGTCATGTTTATGTGACCTTTAACATAACAATATGTTTCTCTTGGTTTTAATCCACAGACCATTCCTGTAGTGGTAAGTCCTTCTGCTGGGACAGTGGCAATGAGAACTGGAGTTCAGTATGTTCAGACCACAATGCCAGTCCAAGTACGAAGAGTCTAACTGCTAACAAGAAGTCCATACAATTGTTGGAATAAATAAATCTAATAGAAATGTGAAAAATAAACACAGTTCTTTGGATTAACCTCAAAGGTTCAGACTTTAGCTTTGTACATGTGTACAAAGCATTAACTACACTACACTAATGTAAAGCATTAGCGCTGGCTTAGAAAAGCTGAGGACAGGTAAGATCCATGTTAAATCTATGCTTCTTTTGTAAATAATGTACAATTTGTGGATGTCATTAAAGTTAGAGTACCATCTCCTTTTTATATTTGTATTGACTTTAACTTATAAAGAGCGCTTGAAGTTGGAAAAGGAAGGTTTAAAACAGCCTTATCACAAGCTAATACTGAAAACTGGTCTTGGGAAATTGCAGTTATGCATCGAATCATATAATCATGAGAATCCGAACAACCTGTTTTGCATTTGGATTGGAAAAAAAATTCTGCACTTTGAAACTCTTGTAGAATTTCTTTGCGCAACCAAATGATGAAGGGTGTCTTTTCAGTTAATTGTATTTGGCAAATTATGACATTTCCAATCTGTGGACCTGAAATACATAAAGATTTACATTGTTTTTCACAATGACCAGATTGTTAAAATTTATATTGTTTACAGGTTACAATTAAGTTAAAATTTCCTTCAGTCTCATATCCAAAAAGTTGGAAAGTGTAGTGCCAGCTGGTTGTAGCACGATCCCTGATCACTGATATCAAAGATTGAGAAAAGTAAAGTTTTTTCCTATGCTTCACAGTTCAGTTTTCTTTCTTTTGAAATCCTCCAAAAAGAACTTTGAAAAGCTTTTTGAATGGAGCAAGAACTAGGTGTGGAGAAAAACACGGATCGGGAAACATGGGCAAAAGACTTTTGATGCTGGGCCAGAGCATGTATTATTTATATGATGGATTTTATGTTTTTATGTAAGCATGAAGCAGTACAGTATGAGAGAAAGTAACCCCTGAAAATGCCGTCTGTTACACTTACACTGTAGTACCATTTTGTATGTTGTGTAAAACGAACGCATTGAACAAAGCAAAGGTGATGTATGTATATGAGAAAATTAATTGTATGATATCATTCCAGTACATTCTGTTGTACATTTTAGTCATGTTGATTTCTCCCATTGTTTATAAAAGAATGCGGTTTGTACAGTCTCCAGCTAGTACCCATATTAGAGGGAAAAATGTATTAGAAGAAAAAAAAAGCGAGAACAGAATATTCGTGAATTGCAGTTGTGTCAAAAATAGCCTAGCTGGCCTTATTTGTGAAGCATAATTGCTTTTAGCATATGGAAGTATTTTTTCACATTTTCTTTGTATAAAATTTGTATTAAACTTAAATATCTTTTTTGACAATTGTGTTTCTTTGTGACTAAGACAGGTGACACACACGATATGCTTTGGGTTTCTCCAGTTTTTCAAGAAACTTCACAATTTTTTTATTAAACTGTTTTAGAAAAATGTTCTGTGTTCCTGCATTTCCAGTTCCGTTTCGATCTGGATGAACGTTCATTTCTGCACAGGCTCCAGATCACAGATAATTCCAGTTACGTTGGGTTCTTCTGGTACAGAAGTGTGGGACCTTTGAACCCAGGCCTGTCAAATTTGAGAGAACACAAGCAGCGCTGGCAGTCTGTAAAGAAGCAGCCGTTCGTGTGTAGCACTCAGTAGCACCCGTGTTCTCTCATTTCCGTTGCTGGTCGTGTAATGTTTATGCACTGGTTGGATGGGGGTTGGACCCATATGCATGCTCTCGTTTGGCCATTTGTGGGTCAGAAATGGGGACTTCCATGATGAGCCTGGTTGTAGCCCTCAAAGAGGGCATGAACTGGGCAAGACTGG
>VXBO01007134.1:774470-842793 GCA_013400135.1 Rhinoptilus africanus
TGTGTCTTGATTACCTGTTCGAGGAAGCAGGGAGCTTGGGAAACGGCTCACTGTGAAACCTTACTATGAGTGTGGTCTTGAAGTTCCTACTCCTGTAGTTACCTTGTTACACGCATTTGTAAAAGAACTGCAGTTAGTGTTCCTGGTGCTACTGTTACAAGAAAAGCAGAAAACTTGAAAGCTTGAAGTGAGGTTTTGGCCCTTCCTGTGTGATCCGAATCCTGGAGTCACTGACAAGCTCTTGTGTCAGGAGGGAAAAGGAGAGGGATGAGCGAGTCAGCAATTGTTATAGGAAAGCACACCACTTCTGCAAGCCTGTTTCAACCTATGGCTTTTTCTTTTAAAGGGGCATTGCTTTTTCTATAAAAGAGTTTTCTTTCCTCATGAGAAATAATAAGTGTCCAAATCCTAGTAAAGATTTGTATAAATATAGAATAATAGCTCCCAACAAGAGTTATCAGGTCAAGATCAAAGAATCATCTTGGATGTTCTGGTGACTGTATTTTTTCCACATTTTAGTTAGTTACAGTGTGGAGTTCATTGTTTTTCCGAAGATTATTTTGCTTTAGCTAAAGTGAAGGAAGAACACATCCTTGGCTTGGACATTACTGGAGGAGATGACACCGATGTGATGTGAATTTAGAAGATAGGCTGCAACTTTACTTAACGTGTGACTGAATGCCATGGCTAGGCACGAGCTGCATCCATCGCTTGTGTGTAGAGTATCCCTTTACCCTGGATAGCGTATCCCTTGTTTATTTTGGGAGAAATTGCTGTGCTGCGTCTGGAGGTCTTACCTCTTTCTGATGGTGACGGTTCCTCAGTTGTTGCGGTACCCGACTCTGTCCCAGGGTGGCTGCCCTGCTGCTGGCGAGCGGCACGGGGTGAAGCAGTGGTCGGGTGGTGAGGCGGTGGAGGCCGGGGGCAGTACACTGTAAATAATGAAGAGCCTCCTTGGCCATGTACCATCCTGGGAAAACTTGTTCTCACCCTTCAGCTAAGGCACTGGATGCCCTTTGGGTTTGCCGTCCTCTGTTATAACCCACTGAAAGACAGGTGGGTCTGTAACTGCCGATCCCTCTGGTTTGGGGACAGAATTAACTTGTCACGGAATTTGAGCTTAGAAATCTCTATATTATTATTGTTGTGATCCATTATCGCGTGAGCCTTCAGCTAGGGAGAAGGAGGGGGAGGTTGCCGCTGGAGCTCCTCACCCGGCCAGTCACCTCCGAAGCTCTGCCCAGGGCTGGCAGCGCGGCCNGGTACCGGAGACGGACAGAGGGGGGGACCAGCGCGGCCACGACGTGCTCTTCCTCCTCAGCCACGACGTGTGGGTTTGCAACTATTTTCTTTGAAGTTTTCTGGTTATTTCACAAACCCGCTACATTTTGTTGTTGCATCTGAACTACTCGAAGCTGGGCAAGGCCCCAGTGGGATCTTCGTCAAAAGTTGTTTTCAGAAGTGGTTCAGATCCGGGTTCAGGTTTAACAGAACGACTGGAAGTTTGAAGAGGGAGACCTGAGGAGAAGTTCTCTTCTGGTGCGTGTTGTCTCAATGGGCTTTTTGGTTGTTAAGAGCTGTATTTACTTCTGTTGCACTCCACGAGGTGCACAAGTGGCAGTCCTGAGCAGATGGGTGGAGAGGCCCTAAGGATAAGGTTTATGTGAGGGGAAAACAAACAAAAAGTCTTTGGTTTCAGTCCTTCAGTGGAGGAGGCCGCAGGGAAGAGCGGGTGCGTGGGGTGGATGGGTCCCTGCATAGCTGGGAGTGAGGCTTTTGCAGGAGGAGAGCGCCGGGCGCAGAGGGTGGCTGCTGCCCAGCAGATCAGGCACAGCCGTGGGAACGCGCCCGAGCCCCGGGCCAGGGCAGAACCGAGACCTGAGGTGCTGACCCAGAGGCAGTCCCAGAAAAAGGACTGTCGTCGTGGTGGAGTGTGTTGCTTCTTCCGTCACTTCTCATTTTAATTGTTCAGTGAAGTTCCTTGTTCTCAGGAAAAAAGGCCTTCACAACTGAAGTCGCTATTGCGCTTTGCTCATTTTTCAACAGCACAGGTAGATAAAAGTTAGGAAAAGGTAAAGAATCTCCAGGTTTTTTCCTAATCACGTTTTATATATTGAAATAAATAGTATGACTTTTTATCAAATTTTGTCTGTTAAAAAAAACCTATTATTTTCTTATTTAGAATCCTGGCATGCAAGAAAAATCTCATGGTGAGAAGTGGAGGAGAAAGGATACTGTGAATTACAATAAGTTTTTTGCACAGTACCTTGTAAGTCTGTTTAATATTATTAGATATGAAGCTCTAGTCATGCTGAAGCTCATTAAAACTTCAGGGATAAAACCTTGGCTCTGATGAAGTATGCAGTATAGTACTTACTAGCAACTACCGTAAGTGACGAAGGTCCTTACCTGAGAGAGATAACAGAAGAAAAGGAGAAGTCCAGAAGAAAAGGAAAAGGTAACACAGCAACAGCTAACACTCCTAGGAAGAGCGGGAAGAATTGCTCTGGCCCTTGGAACCCACTTCTCAGGAGGAGAGGCCATAGCAGAGCTGCGTGCTGTAATCTACCCCCACCAAACTGCACGTACCTGCAGCAGAGGCTCCACACTTGTGCTCTGACAGCAACAAATCCTGCTGCACGCTTACAGTAAATTGGCATTTGGAACTACACCCCTTCTAAAAAGCTTCCTTTCTCAAAAGCATGTAACAAGTGAGTTGCCACCCTTAATTTAATATAAAATAATAATAACAACACCACCACCACAAGGATGAACTACGTTAGATTTTTCTCCTGTCTCTCAATGTCTGGCCCAAGTAGGCAACCTGCATTGTCCAAATTTTTCATTTATTATTGAATGTTTTCATTTCATTATTGAAAATGCAAACAGTAAGTGTGCTGTGAGTCTGGAATAGCCTGGAAAGTACCTTTAAGGTGGTGTAAAATATTTTAAAAACAGTTTGCACTGTGTGCCTCTGCTGTTAACTTGAATCCAAATCAGCAACTGCTCCTGAGGAAAAAACAGAATCTGGTTTCTTTCCTTGACTGCAGCCTTGCCAAATCAATGGGGAGGCTTCTCCCTGGTCCTGATGGGCTTTTTAGCATTGGTGCATTGTGCCCGCCCGGTCAGCCCAGAGCGGCGGCGGTGGCCTGGCATGGAGCTGCTGCTCCCAGCAGCAGGGCTCCCTTGGGCCCAGCGGCGCTGGTGGTACCGTCCCACGCTGGAGCTCGGGGCGGAAGCGGATCCACTCCCCACAGACCTCAGCTCTGCTCTGTTGCGCAGCGCCTGCTGCCTGCCTGAAATGACTTCATTTTTCACCCTTCTGGAACAGGGTCTGATGTGGCTCTTCTGCTCTGCTACAGCTCAACAAGAATGAACATTTTTAAGGGATTTGCACGACACGATTCGAGGTGCGGGTTGTTACCACTTAAGAGCATTAGCATTTTAAGTCACGGATTTTTCAGCAACAAAATACGTATGTCTGGGGCCCACATGGTGGCAGAGGCTCACACGCGCAGTGAAGCGTTCGGCTGCCAGGTGAGACTTTGCTTCCTCTACAAAAGATTGCAAAACCTGTAAAGATTACGGTGTGGAAAGGATCTGAATATGAAATTATGGGAACATTAGCAATCAGTATTTGGTAGCTTTTAAAAGGCTGATTTCTTTTAGTTCGCAGCCTTGTATCCATATTAGTTATCCATAAGGAAATGCCAAAGGATACTCGTGGAAATGTGATGGATGTCACATCAGTGTGCACGTGGTGATGGGTCTTTTTCTTGTTTGGGAAAGTATTTTGGTCCTTGAAGTGTTAGAAAGGAGCTGTGACAGCTGCTCCTGCGCCCTCATCCTTACAGTCCCCTTGGAGACTGCAACCCGTGTTACCTCACCACATGTACCTTTCACGTCCCCTTTTCTACTTCAGATTCAAAACATCTGTATCAGCAGGGCAGACACGTACCGTCACACTAAACATGTAATGCCAAAGCAGATTTTGGTTTCAGCTATACATTTTAATAATAGTACTTGGGTTTTGCTTGTTTTTTTTCACCTCAGATTCAGCTACAGTGGAACCTATTTGGGAACCTTGTCACAGCCTGGTTGGGGATGTGACTAAGCAAGGATTTTATGCTGTACCAATGTAGAAATGCATAAAAACACAGGTTAAAGAGCTGAGCAAGGCCTGTACGTGTCATGTGTGTGTGCACGCGTTTTCCCAGGCCTTTTGTATGTTCCTGAGAAAAAAAGCTGTTAAGAGAAACCCCTTCTAGCCATCGCAGAGTCCCTGGGACAGTAAATCCTCATGCTCTTGCTGCAGTGAGAGATGAACATGTGCCACAGTGACTGTAAGGAACTGGAGCACCTGGCTGACAAATGGGTGTCTGAGGCTGATGTACACCACCCTCATCTGCCATCACCTGTGGGTAAGTAAAAAGGATGAGCTGGGAGGAATATGGAGGAACTGCTGATAGCAATGGTACCTGGGGCATGAGCAGGCACCAACAGAGAACAGGCCCAAAGCTCTGCCAAGAACTTTGGAGACAGAAACAACAGAGCTGGAGAATCTTTACATTAATTCAGAAAGCAAAATCTAAGCAGCTCTAGGAAAAAAGAATCAGTACGCAGGTAATTGACTCAAACAAGGCAGGTGTTAAATTTGGAATTTCAAGGCAGAGCAATTAGCTGACTGACAGGGTGTTAAAAGCTGAAGCTGCGCTTTCTTAGGCGTCTGCCATCCCTGGCATTTGTTCCTTTTCCAGAACTTTTATTTACAGGTGTGCTTATCTTGCAAGCATCAGGCAATTTTCCATTGAGCTTGATTTCCTTGACTTGTGATAAAACTTCCTACTTGTGACAGTCTTACAGCTGGAAAACCTTGAGGGAGAAATTCTGCCAGACTTGCTTCTCAGCAGGCCCTGAGACAAGCAACGCCTCTGCAAGAAACACCATGTTTGGTTTTGGTTTGTGTTGTACTCAGCCCAGAGAGCAGCTCTTTGCAAGTGTACTTTAAAGGACGCTTTGTTCACGCCTGCTGTTGACAGGCAGAGCCAGCGTGTTTTACAGCTGCTGCCTGGCTGCTACCTTTTGAGCCAAAGACTGAGATCAGATTATCTGAGATCAGATTTTCCGTTTTCATCCAGCAGAAAATCCCCTCTCAGACCCAGCAATGAATCTGTTTCCCGAGGTGAATCTTAGGAGTTATCACTCAGGCTTGTGTAGCACTTGTGTCATACCTGTCATTTGCGAAACCCTTACTTGACTGATCGTGATTCACACATGATAGGTAAGGGGATTACATTACTTGCTGCATCTCTAACACCTCGTTCCAGTGAGGCTCTGATCCTTCTGAGGTTATTTTGTGCCGCAGCAAGCAAGAATGAGCAATTTTGAAAGTGAACTAGAGATTCATCCAGGCCCAGAGAACTGAAATATTTTGACAGCAAGAATTAACAGGCCAGCTCAGCAGAAATCCTAAAGCTGAAGCTTACTTGGAGATGCATTTATTTACATCAAAATAAATATGCACAACTGCAGTATTTGCTTGCCCTTTATCTTCCTGGGCAGGACAAGCTAGGTTTGCCAAGTGTCCCCGTTCTCTCTCAGTGCACACCGTTGCTCTCTTCAGTCTTTCCCCCACCGAGAGCCAGAACTGCGGGCTGCAGGCTCCGTTTTGCACCCGAGGTGCTCCGTTCAGAGTCCTTCTGGCCTAACCCCACCTTGAAATGGGGAATACGTATTCTACATGTACCTCTAGATCCAAGAGCGGCTGGAGAAGAGAAGGCAGGTAATCTCGTCCCCCAAAATGTAAACATGTTTTTATTTAATGCCTTTCACTCATCACAAGGTACTTCTTCCCACCCCCAGCCCCAAAACCAAGATGGCAGCATAAGGCACTGTGTAGACACATGCACAGTCCACTTACCATCTATGGAAGATTTAAAAACACAGCTACAGTTCTTACCAACAGTACCATGTGTCCTTATTATTAATGTACACAATATGATCTTCCCCAGAGTGCGTTCCGGAGAAATGAACTATTAATTTAGAATGGTAAGCCTTGCCCCCCCACCTCCCACCCCCAAAGCCAGATTAAAAACACAGGTACAGAGCTTAATACCAGAGTAATGAGATTAGTTCATAAATTAAAAAAATAAAAAACAAAAAAAAATCAACAGTTTGAATCTTATTTCCAGAAGGTCCCATGTGATGTGATGTAGTGTGCAGAGACTCCTTACTATGTCCTCTTCCCCTTTCAAAAGCAAGAAAACTGACAAGTAGACCCAAAACTTCTTGTGTTTGTTGCTGATGGCAAAAAGGCAGTTACAGCTCTATGCATCCGGCTTAACCAAATAACTGCAGGATCCCCAGCGAGTTATCTGAAGGCTTTTCCTCTGTCCAAAGGAAGAAGGACTTGATATAATGTTCTTTGGCTGCAAGTTCTTAAAGGCTTCCACTGAAAGGGTTCTCCTTCAAAAAAAAGAAAAACTGCAGTTGCTGTGGGATTTTTTTTTTTTTACTAAGAAAATGTTGAGGAATAGGTGGAACCGATGTAACAGTTTGAGTGAAGCCCTCACAGTGCTAAGATGCTGGGGTCTGCTACAAATATTCAAGTTCCAAGGCGTGCCGAAGAGCTTCCAGGTCAGCGTGACAAGAGATTCTCCAGAATGGCATGTTGTGCTAGAGTGAAACCAAAAGAGGGTATTTTTTGGTTTTTGTTTAATACTGAGATCAAAACAAATTTCTTAGTTTGCACCCTCAGGAACAGAGGTTTGTACCTGGGCTACCAGGTTGTCACGGTGTCACAGGTAAGGAGGCTCATCTCAGAGAGGAAGGAAGGAAGGAAGGGAGTGGGAAGTGTCTGTTTGCTGGTGTGTTTCTCCTATGCAGAGAGGGAGACGGATCCTCCACAATTTAGGGGTGTCCTGCCTCAAAGGTGATGGAGGACGCAGGCTGACTTTCTGAATGTACTAGCTACTAAACTTTATTCTATTTTTTTCTCATGGATTAATTAGGAATGTTTTTAGAATTGCAGTATTTCTTGAAACAATTTTAGGTGAACATCACTAGTGAAAGCTGTTGGCAATACTTCACAGACAAGTAAACAATATATTTCCTAAAAAGAAGTTATGAAAATTCATAAAAATATAAACAAAAGAATAAAATACCACAGAGTCAAAGCGCTTTCTAAAAATTCCCTTTCCAAGTCAACTGGAACAGTAGGTCATTCTGCATCCTCTGTAAATGTAGGACCTGGTATCACTGCTCGGTAACACTGCTGCCTCAGAGAAAGTGCAACAGGCTTATATGACAGCTTGCTCTCCAAAAAACTTCCCTAATTCCTGTTTTTGAGAGAATCTTATACTCTTCTCCTGCCTCCCTGTTTTTTAGTTTACATTTACTGTGATAAATCTGAAGTTACATATACAAAATCCAAGTTCTAACCAGCCAGGTCCACTTGAAATTTTAGCATCTGCACAAAATCTGGAAAGGTCACTACCTGTGACCTACTATATTATAATTTCTTCAAAATGTCCCCACTGATCTCTTGAAATTTGTCAATATATTCTAGGAACAGAAGGCTTGTATCTGAAAGAGGACGAAGTATCAGCTTGTTTAAAGTGCTGTGAAACAAGCGCAGTTCAATCACGCAGGGGACCTGAGATGAAAGTGAAATCTGGTAAGGTACAAAGAGTACCCTGAAAGCATCGTTGTACTAACACAGTGGTGCAACCATTAGCAATAGCTACAATCCCTATGGTGCCTTGCAAAGAGATAACCTCAAAATAATTCTAACTTGCTTTTAGATGTTAAAAACAACTTTTCTTGGTGTGAGCCTGGGGTTTGAACTACGTTTGTTTCTTCTCCGAAACTGTTAAAGAAGTTTTACTTTAGATCGAAGACACAACTTGTTTTTGCACTTAGATTTTATAGCAACATTCAGGACTGTGATTTTCTTAGTGTCCTCCCAAAACACCAGTCTCTGTGCAGTCAGTGATACATATGCAGTAACAAACGTATAGAAAGCCTTCACCGACAGAGCTCACTCCCCTTCCGGCATAGGAATAAAATTTCTGAGTATTTTCTCACTACATAATTCACCTGTAAACACGCTGCTTCTGTGCAAATAGCTTAGACAAAGCTTTGGAGATTATATACTTTCTAGATAGATGATTCTGATGAAGGGAGGTATTCCTTTTCCAAGTGTACCTACCTGTGTAAAAGAAACACTAGTGGTTCCAGATGTTTATTTTACAGAGTGTCTACTCCTCTAATGTTTAAATAGAACTCAAGCTTCCCTCTGGTATGCTGCCTACCAGTGAACAAATGTTTCCTTCAAGCTATTTATCAGTGTGTGCAGAGACAGCAAGCAAACACAGACATCTGAAGCGACTGGAATCCATTGCTCTGCAATTTCACTCTAAGAGGAAAAGTTATTTCCTTCTCCCTCCCCCTCCCCTGGTTGTTACTAAGCCCCTTCCATTAAATTATCTATTTTTTCTTTCTTAAACAAGAATATAACTTGGTCTCCCAGCCACTCCCGTTGTTCAGCATTTACAGATTCATCACTCATCCGACAGGTGAAGAAAAATGACCCACTAAAATGGAGATATTATCAGTGCTGTCGGCAAAACAGTGAAAGGCTCTCTGCCTGCACCCCCTGCCCCCCACTCTTTTCTGGGGGCAGTATAAAGCTCAGGTGTGTAGAAACCTTGACTAATGATTGTCATCAATCAAAGGAGGTGACAGCCCAGCAAAGACTGTGTTCTACTAATGGGAGAGCTGCTTAGGCCAGGAGACACAAGCAAGAGGGCTCTTGAAATCCTGCCTACTGAAGATCACTGAACCTTCCCACTTCTTCATACAGCCCAAGAGCCCTTGCAGCCTTTGATGCAGTCATGTTCACTGACCCACTGCCTTTGAAGTACAGCACTGGGCTGTCAAAAGCAGCAGGCTATTATCACTTCATTCCCAGACATGCATTTTGGACTCTTCTCCAACAACTAATTAACCCTTCACGAACAAGAGAACCAGCTGCAGATTTAGTTAGTTTTCCAAGGTGGGGCAGATTTTGTTGCTTCCATTGGCTACGGGAAATGCACTATAAAAAAGAGGGTTTCTGCTGCTTTGAAGATGACCTGAGATACAATTCTGGGGACAGAATATGTGCTCATGATCTTATTTGCTGGGATCCCTTTGTTCCTGGGCTTGTACACCCAATGAGCTCAAATCTGCTTGGAAAGTCTTTGCAAGATCATTCAGAATGAGGTGTCGGGTCCTCCAGCACATGGTTCAGCTGTATCGCTGAGTCCCTGTGATGTGTATCACCTGAGCTACAACAGTAGTTCATTGTCTTTCTTGAACTGTGGAGCCCAGCACTGGACACAGCACTCCAGATGTGGCCTCACCAGGGCAGAGCAGAGGGGGAGGATGACCTCTCTTGACCTGCTGGCCACACTCTTTGATGCCCCCAGGAGACCACTGGCCCTCTTTGCCACAAGGGGACATTGCTGGCTCATACTCAAACTGTTGCACAAAGACATCTCATAAATAATGCTTGCCATTAACAAATTGTATTCCTGTCCCTGTGAAGCCAAATAAATGGAGATTCCAGGCAGGTTTCTGTTACAAAGATTAGGAAATTAAAACTTTAGCTGTTCAATTCTCATGTTGTATCGGACTGCTTTCCTTCAGGTCTTGGGTTGTTCTCTACGTTTGTACCACTCCCGGCTTCTCTATATCCCTTGTATATGGCAGAAGGTATTCCTTGCTGGATCTCTAACTCTAACCCCCGTCGCTAAGTGTCAGCAGAATACGGGCTTTGGTGTTCTCCAATTTTGCTTTTATCTCTTCCAAGCTCTGGGGTGCCGGCTTCTCTGTTCTCACAGTCTACCCAAAACAAAAAAGCTTCAACTGGTCCCTAAAATTCCCGTTCTTGTTTCCCAGTGAGTGGACTGTGGATACTAATGACAGGAGGACTCAACTGGATGCACCGGCTAGTCCATTTAACGCTACTTACGTCAGTGGGCCACATCCCACATTACCAAGGGCCCGTTACTCCTGACCATAGTGCTTTTGCAGTTTCTGTTCTACTTTGTAGTCAGTACACCTTCCAGTATCATTTTGCTTGTGAAATTAATCACATTGATCCATAAATCATTAATAAAGGCACCAACTCAGTATTAGTCTGTTTGTATTCACTCTAATGATGTTACACTCTATGATCTCAATGAGTCATAAATATAAATACATGCATGTATATATGCATATTCTAATAAGTAATTCAAAACTAATTCCAATAATTTAGAATTTATAAGAGCAACATGTGTAGGTTAGAAATTCACCCTGCTTGCTCATCTGAGATCACACACAGGAGTTTTCCTTTTTGTGTGTTTAAAGCCATCTTTATTAAGCAAGAATGATTCCTGGAACATGTGACACAGAGACTACCTGAAAAATTCCACTAGCTGCCAGTGTGGGGGGATTTACAGTAGGAAATTTCTTATAAGGTTGTTGAGTATTTTGCATATTAAGAAATTAGACCAACTGTAAACCATTTCAATGGTTTACATGAAATGGTAAACCAGAGCTTCATTAAATACTTAAGTAAAGAAAGGGTCATTGAAATTAAAACTTGGAAGAATCCAGCATGGCATCCACAAACTGTACCTTTTTTGCTCCCTGTTCCTCTTCAACACCATCTCCTATTACAATGTAGACAGCTTTCCTTCCAAACCTTTGCATTATTCTTTCAAAACAGCTCTCTTTCCCTAAGCAACAGAAGAAAACACAGGGTTTTTTTTAATCTAGATACTTACCTAGATACCATGGGCTGACATTCAGGTACTGGAACTGGAGCCGGGACCTAACTGAACTTGCTACTACGTTCTTTGTTTTGTTTTGCAATTAATTCTTTTGCCTAACTGTCAGCTACCGGCATTTTCTTTATCAGCCAAAGACTTCCAAATGCTGCCACTTTTCCATAAACTTTGTGACTTTGATGCACTGCTTAAACTGACAGTTAGTAGACTGTTGTGACACCCATGGTATTGAGTTTTGAGAGCCCTCTTCTGTTCATTCTGGTTGCAGTAAAACCATGAAAATGCAAACACTTAAACCAGAAAGGACAGAACACAAAAAAATGCCCCAAATTAACCCTACAAGTATTTATTACTCACACAGCTTCATAAAGCTCATTCAGCACACTTGACCCCTCTGTAAGAATATGAGGATCCAGTGTTTCTTTATGTAACAGGTCCAACTACACTTGCTCCTAGCTGGGTGTAGCTGAACATCCCACATGCAGTAGATGCTCCACGGGGTGGGTAATTTTCAGGCTCACTTCTCCATGGAGACACTTGGGAAGACTTTGATTTTTATTTTTTTTTCCTAAAATTTTTTTTCAGTCTGTACTAGCTTAAGTGTGGGTAGTCAGGATGCGAATTACAGATGCGTAAACATGGAGCTAAAAATAAAGCTGATACATTGCTTGTTATGATCAGGATGATTTGGATGTGCCTGACTTAGGGATAAAACTTCAATCTATTTTCAGTGAGGCCTAAGTTAGGTTGCTCTTACCTGTTTTTGTTGCACTGTAAATGTTTTCAATGGGGAAGACAGTGCCCAGTCCATAAAGAAGCACTTTAGCAAGAGCTGGTATAAGCTGAGTTGTAGTGACCAACACATTCACACAGTTAGGCCTAGAAAACAAAATTTAGTGGAAGTGGCAATCTGTGTTTCTCTTTTTTACTCCAGACTGAAAAATGGCAGGAAGCAAACTTCTCTGACAACTGGAAGTTCCCAAGCCACTGGGAGATTATGCAGCTAGAGGCAGATAATATCGGGAATGTCTTTTCATCAGCTTAGTAGAATGAAAAAAACCATAAAACAAACTAGCGGCAGTGATGCAGCCTTACTGTATGCATGCCAGGACCTATTTTGCGGGAATTTAAACACCATGTAGTAACGTCTGCGCTGGGCTCTTTTAGTGAAAATGTTCAGGGATAAAAGGGCCCTTTTCTCCCTTTCCCAGTCTTTTGTCAATCTGCTCACATGAAAAGTGTGCCACAGATGAGGTAACCAAGGAAAGGCAAGAAAAAACGGCTGTTTTTTCTTTTGCTCAGTTCATCATCTCAAGCTTACCCCAACCCTCGATAATACAAATCTGGCAAACGTGCAGACTGGCCTCCCACAGGTTTGGCCAGCAAAGTCCTATAAATGTGTCTTGATTTGTTTGGGGTGGGGGGTGGGGGCGGGAAGGGAAAGGAAGCAAAGGAGATCCTGGATCAAGCCTGTGGGCAATTCTTCAAGCTGTTCTTACCGGGAATGTATCAAATTCAGCGCCTTCAGAGCATGTGTGAGCCAGAGATCAGTCAGCGCTTCAAGTTCTGCTCTTAACTGCAGCCAGGTTTCCCTCTTAGGAGCTCCTATTAAACCTGTAAGCAGGGAAAGCATCTTTGCAGAAGCACAGAAAGGGAGTTACATGGCTTTGTATGTAGAATGCCAAAGGGCTCCTGTCTGTGTTCTGAACCCTGTCTCTCCCACTACCCTCCTCTTGGCGCTGGTGCAGGCTGCTGCCCTTTGCCCACTGCCATGTCACTCCCAGACTCTGCCCTGAGGCTCGCAAGGCCTGACTGCAGCACATCCTATGTGCTGGGTGCAGCTCAGCTCCCTTCCTTTCCAGCAGAATGGTATCAGTCACCTCCGCGCTGCGGGACCTCATTAAAACACTCTTCTCAGAGTTCTCGGAGTTAGCATAATGCTTGCATGGGAAGTGAGCAAGAGGATGAAAGAGCTGTTGTGTATAGCGGGTAGTGGCCTGAGCTGAGAGACATCTGAAGCCAGGGTGGTTTTGCATCTCCTGAAAAGCTATGCACAATTTCCAGTACATGCGGGCAGGCTACTCCTCCAACTGAAAAAAATAATGTGGCAATATTCTGAGTTTTGCTTCTTTCTCTTCCTAGTCAGAGACCTGGCACTGATGTTCTAAAAGGTCAGCACAGCAGCCTATTGGAAGAACCGTCTGGAATTAGCTGAGATGAAGGAACCCAGGACATCCTGATATTTGGTGGTACTGTTTTGTGGGAGTTAAAAACAATAGTTAGGATACAAAAATGCTTTCAGACAGAGATCAGCCATATATTCTGTAGGAAAAAAAGCGTGCATAGTTAGTTTTGAACTGTCTGCCTGCTTACTACACATTTTGGAAAACTGGAGAAGGTTGCTTTCCTGACAAATAAATTACAAAATAAAGCCCCCCTCAGACTTGAGTCCTTCTCTGATCACTAAACCAGATATTTTAGCCTATCTCCTGCAAATCCTGTACAGAACCTTATTTAAGGATGACTGCTGAAACGCTTGCTCAGCTCAGTGTGAAGTGTTCTTATCACAATGCTCTCTACACTTCCTCCATAGACGTCCCCAGCAGGGTCAGAAGTCTTTAGGAAGATGAAAGGCACGCTTGTTGCCTGGCCACAGACACTTACCCCCTACATTGTTTTTGTAGGTGTTGTACATCTCTTTCACCCGACGGTAGCGGAATGCTAATTTCCTCATCCAGTCCACTCCCCCATGAACGCCTGAGCCCAGACACAGATTCGCACTGGCAGTTGAACTGTGAAAGCCATCTGCGGAGAAGTTATATGTGCTGCGAAAGGGAGGAGGGAAGGGGAGAGGTCAGTATAATCACAGTCTATAGAGTGCCAGCAAGGAGTAGAAACAATTGAAAAGAAATGCAGAGAGAAGTGGCAGCAGAGGTGTACATGCTGTACAGAACTGCAGTTCATCTCTACCACAGTTACCAGTGCAGATTTAAAAAATGTTCTTACTGTAAACACAGTGCAGGTTACTTATCACTCCCTGCCAATTCTGAGGTTCTATGGACAACATCTAACTGTCCTCAGGTCACTGAAACTCTTCACTTGCCTCTCATCCAGGCTGCTAAGGGAACTGCAGAAATACTCAAATCCTGAAGGAGAACATTCTGGTGTTACCTTTCCAACTGCTTGGCTATATTGCTAAAGAGAATTTTTCTGAAAGAAGCAATCCTGCCTTCTATGAGGCATTTGTCCTGTCTTCAGCCCTCCTCAACATCCCTTTCTTTGTACCAACAGAAGCGTTTCTTCACCACTGAGATGAATCAGTTCAGGGAATTGTTCCAGGTACAAGATAATACAGCTTTTTATTTTTAAAAAAAGTTGCTTTTCAGCAGGATCAGTTCACTGGTTTGGGGGGAAGGAGGGAATGCTGGCCAAATCTAACAGAAACTAGTGTAGTCTGATGGGAGTTCAACATAATTTTAGATATATATTTCCCAGAATGTTCAAAGCTCAGTATATAAGTGTTCAAGGACAAGCTGGATAGGGCTTTGAGTAATCTGGTGTAGTGGGAGGTGTCCCTGCCCATGGCAGGGGGTTGTAACTAGATGATTTTTGAGGTCCCTTCCAACTCAAACCATTCTATGATAGTCAGGGCTTGACAGTAGGCACAGGCATATTAATGTGAGAAAGAGGACTCCGTGCTTCTCTGTGCTTGATAAAAGCAGACAGCATGGAGCCAGGGAGGGGAGAGGGCACATGGCTGAGAATGTTATTTTACAACACTGACCAGCCCCCTGCTATTTTCAAACAGCTGGGGACTACCTGACCTGCGGCTTCCACCTGGAGATCCCGTACCTTAGATCTTGACCATTATCATCTGATGATACATCATCTATGTGGATCTGGTCACAGTCCTGAGAAGTGTATGAGAAAAAATACAGCAGTAAGTAAATGCTTTGAAAAAAATTTTGAAAGAATGTAATGAAAAATGACTTCAAGGGTAATACTAGGGAGATAAAATCTTACATATTGCTAGTACTGTCTGGCATAGTCTAGCCAGTTAATTGTTAGGAATAAGTATCACATAGCACTTGCACAAAATAGGAATAGACAGAGTGTGCGTGTGTGTGATCTGCTGTTATCTAAGGGCACAATAGCTCTTGAATAACACAGTAAGTAAAATTCCTTCCTATGCAGACAGCAGGGAGAGATGCTTGTGTTTTAGCCAGGAAAATTGTGTTTTTTAAACTCTGTATGCATGATAAGACAGAGATTTGGCAGCCTCTTCCCCTGTGAGAATACTGCTTTGGACAGGAGGTATATGCCCATGTAATTAGACGGGGAGATATCTGTCTCAAAGAAATTTCCAGAGACACTTGTCCTGATGGTGTTTTCCCATTTGGTTCTGAAGGGGCTGAGCTTCCTTTGATGTGCAGGGAAGCTGGGCTGAAGCATGAAGGCGGCACCCTTTCATAGCCCCAGCCACAGATAGAGTTAAGGAATAATGTGTGTCAGTAATGAGGAAATCTATGCACAGGAAATTTAACCAGAATATATACTTGGAGCTCAGCCTGCATGAAGTATGTACTCTAGATCTTATCTTCCAAAATCCTTCATTGTTTGAATGGTGGAGGCCCTGCCTCAAAAATTTGAGAAATGTTATTTCTTTGGTTTCTTTCCTAGTTTTAGCATTAAGGTTAGAAAGAGAAAAATCAGGAACTTTCTCTCACCACCTTAAATCTCCTTTCTCCATGACCCTTGCAGGTAAGAACAAACCAGAAAGCTTCAAGGTGAACACTATCTTTTGTTCTGGTTGTTTTTTCAACAGAGGTAAAAGCACTTGGTACAACAGGACTCTGAAGTCAGAACAATTGCAGCTAACCAAGGTACAGTTATTTTCACCGCTTCAGTATTCTGTAAACCACAGAACTTGTCTTAGCTTCCTTACACAATTAGGAGTTTTATGAATTACTTTAAAGCTAGCCCCTTTCAAAAAAAGAAAAAATCTCTGAACAAGTAACCAAACTTGCTAACAATGGTAAGATGTCAGAGATAGTTCTTGTCGATAATCATGAGCTTTTCTGCAGCATTTATTTTAGTTAATTCTGAAGAAGACACATGGTTTTATCTTGTTCTCGTCTCATCAGTTTTCTTACCAACCTATCACTGGGGTGTATATTTCTGTATATAACTGGAGCCAAGTGGCTGAATAGTAGATCTCTGCTGACACCTCTCTCTCTCCTCCATCCTCATCATTTTGAAGCCCCCTTCCCAATAGCTGTTGTGAGCCATGCTGGGATAATACTGATGCAGACCACTCCAGTTGTATGGTGCAGGGCATTAAGTCAGGGGAAAAGTATTTGTGGAGGGATCTGTTTTTCTCATTTGTGAATGAATTGTTCTGTACACTGAAGTGTGACAACAGTAGCTATCACATTTCTAACTTAATAAAATACCATGACACTTGGTGAGACGCTACCTCATAGTCCGCCGGCTGAGCCTATCGTGTTACTGGGTGAAACACAGGGAAGCTGGTTAACGCAAGAATGTGCACCATGTTTTACTACTTGGTTACGAGACTAATTTTTCATTCTTGCAGAATTTCCTTGAAATCTTAGGGAGTAGGGAGTCAAGGCAGGATATCTGGGCTGCTGAAAAGAAGGTCACAATTGTTCAAATGGAAGTCTGCAATGGGGACATATCCCAGTTTTCACATCTTCTGACTTTTTAAAATGATACTCTAGGATCTCAGCGGTATGTGATGTGTGGCATGTACAGCCTGTAACTGAGTCAAATGTGTAAGACCTCAGTCAACCCTTGCAACTCTGGGATCTGAACTGTTTTTACTGTTGTGCTATCTCTAGGTCAGTCTGTGCTACAGAACCTGCCTCCAGGTGGGACCAGACCCTTGTACCCAGATGTAAAGAAGCCTGAGGTAATGCAGCCTTGAAATGGTACTGCAAGTTCAGAGAAAGCCTCTGCTTTTTTTTTACAGGCTATTCCTGAGGACATATGGAGAAGCTCCTTCTGTTATCATTTATGGTCCCTCTGAACTCTCTCAAGGTATGTCTCGTGCACACGTGAAAACAACTTATGAATGCAAAGGTTGTATATTTGTCTATCAGGACTGTCTTAGAGATGTATAGACATCTCGTGGATTCATTGCTCAGGTGAGCTTGCATCCCTCATTAGGCTGGGGTCTAACAGTTCCCAGAATACAAAACCTCCAGGGATGGCTCTGAAAGGCAGTAACTTGTAAACACATTAATCCCCTTGTTTGTTAATTCCTTATCCTCCTGTCAGTCCCCCTGTCCTTAATACCTGTTTTCCACAGTGATAGACACTGATAACTCCAGAGGGACTGAGGGTGGAAGGTACTATTCTTTCGCCAGTGTTGCACTGTGAACAAAAGGCATCTGGGAGAAAAAGCACAACCCTGGAAAGCCCAGAATTTGTATTTTAACTTCACTGTGATCTGTAACCTTGGGCAACTCCTTTTCTCCCCGATTTCCCAAAGCGGGAACAGAGAGTGAGAATACCTCCTTTCAGGTGAATATTTGCTGATACATTCTGCAGTGTCACCAGGGCTCTTTGTACACAATATCTTGTACAGCCCGTACTTGCAGAGCTGTCTGTGCTGCTGCAACTGCAAGCAGAGATGATGTTGTCGACAGGCATGTAAATGCTACATGAGTGGATGAATTAGCGTGGCAAAACCACACTTGTATGATTTCAATGCATGGTTCAGCAAACGCAGGCCTTGCTTGCCTGGATTGTGTTGCTAACAACCTCCAGAACAGGGCAATACTTGTGTTACTGCATGCCCTGGAAGTGGAACACACTGCCCGCCCTTGTCAAGGTTTGGTGCCTTCATTCTTTGCCATGGGGCAGGCACACCACTAAGCTGTGCTTCAACAAGCATCGACCTCCTCCTCTGCCCTGAATCAGATGGGAAAATAGTCAAGCTTATAAGTTGTTAAACTTAAGAGTTAACTTGCTGATGTCTGAGAATCTGTTTCTGTAAAAAGACCAGAAGTGCTTGGTAGAACTCTTGGTCTAAGGCTTCTCCAGTCACCCACCTGCCCTGGGGATCACTGATCAGCCTCCTTCGATCCAACTAGACTGAGGTTTGGGGTGAATCGAACAGGAACCTGGCTGCAGCACTAAGACAGGATGCGTTGAAGCAGGTTATCTGAATGGATCTGCTGATTTGCCTTTTCATACATCCAAGATTCCCACTCCTGAGCATGCCAGGAAAAATGCATCCAGACAATGCATCCAGGAAACAGGTGTCTGAATCCCTTCTAGGTAAACTCTGTAAACACATACAGCCCTGGCTAACAACAGAGTCTCCAAATAATTTTTTGACAGAAAATGGGACTATTCTGGTCCAGGCTCCTCACTCAGACTTTGAAGCCAGTTTTTTTGCTACGACGTGAAATCACATCCTCACCAGACTAAGGAAGATCACACAAACACGAGTAAGGGCTGTGAAAACCTTGCTGTATCAATGGACAAATGTTTCGTCATGATCAGGCACTTTCTGAGGATGCTTCACAAGGGCTTTATACCCTGACAGCACCTTCTGCTCTGCACAGCACTGAAAACTGCAGCCAGCAAAATAAACCATTCCCTTGTGCAAGGTAATAACTGATTTCCTTGTCGAGCTTGCCTCTCTGGTGAGGACAGGTGACATCTCCTCCATTTCTCCCCCTGCTTCCACTGTCAGGACCAAAGTCAGCCGTATTCCTGTTGGTTCAGTCTGCTGGGCCATCCACAATGCCTGAACTTGGCTATGGATTTGTGCCAGAGAAAAGCTGTGCTATACTTAGCATTATCAAGTCAGAGTACTCCTGCTTTGGTCTTAAATGGGGCAACGATCCTACTGCTTTCTCAGTTATAGCTTCTTTCACTTTGCCCCAACACAGAAGTTAGTCAGAAATGGTTTCAGCCCCATGCAGTTTTAGATTATTTTGTCATGTACAGGCCAGTGTTATACCACATGATGGTGCTAATGTATATGGTAATGTTTGTGGGTCTAGAACGGAATCAGCTTCTCTGCTTGTATTTTATCAACTTCTTTTTTAACAATAGCATTCACTGCATTTTTTTTAAGCCTAACACTTGGTGATGTATGATCCTTAAATATCACTTTGTGAATATCAAACCTGACTTTTATTTATCATCCTAAATGAAGGAGTAGGGTGGGTAATGAGCAGGGATGGATGACCCTGTTGTTGCAAATTCTTCCAACCTGAAATGCTGAAATGGACTTTTTTGTAAAGTTAAATTTGTAAAGAACGTTTACTTCTCTTGAATTCTCCCTCATCTCTCACTTTTTTCAGTGAAAAGGCTCAGCTAAAACCAAACCAACTTGGTTTTGTGTGTGAAAAGGGAAAACTGAAATTTCTTAGTAGAAAATGCTCTTCTCTTTCCAGCTACCTGGGCCATGCATCACCATTTAGAACGCCTAGTGTTTTTATCTTAGTGCAGGACCTATGATAAAATTGTCTCATAATGCTATCTCTTTGCTTGTTTCTGCTCTGGCTAGCTGCAACACTACTTGTTTTCAAAAGGTTTTAACATTTTTCATGGTTTTCAGCCATCCAGGTACAGCAGCAAGTTGTTCTCACCTTCAGCTGCCTACACTGTCCCTTTACATCCTCTGGCAAGTCCATTAAGGTTATATTGGCTCACTCATTCAGCTGCCCACCTTGGTGTTTTTCAATTATTTAGTAAAAGCAGGTGAGCTGATAGGAGAGCCTAGGAAATCAGAAAAAATTGCTTCTCTTTCCTCATGCAGCAACAAAATAGCACTAGTAACATAAATGTTTTTATTTATCATCTTTGTAGCCTAAACTAGGGACAACCTCTCTTAAAATTTTGCTGAACAGATGTGTCCCATAGCACCTGGCTCTCTTCCTGTGCTGCAGATGGAGGTCAGGTATTTTGCTCAAGGTTTTGATTTCTATTTGGAGACATGGTGCTAAACTTTAGCTCTCCGCTGGCCTAGTTCGTACTCAGTTACATAGTCCTCCTAGAATGAGAGGCTCCTGTATCTGAGGGCTAGCTTTTTGTTTAGCTTTTGCTTCCTTAATGTCTAGAAACCACAAAAGAAAAGAAACACAACACAGTAACTTTTTATAATTAAAAACTTTCCTCTACTGTAGTGGCTGAAGGAGGACTTGGGAGGCCTTGTGAGACAAAACTGACCTAAGGGCTTTGCTTCTCGCAGCCAAAGCTGTGACTGATAAATGCGCAGAATTTGTCAGAGGCCACACAATTTGCTACTTTATTTCTTGTTTTACAGGGGTAAGTGAAGCAAGGAGAAAACTTGTTTTAAAATGAGCTGCTGAGTCTAGATAGGCAGAGGGTTTCTGGAAGGTGTATTTGTGGAGGACATGGAGCTTTGTCACACCACATGTTGAGTTCTGATGGGTGAAAAGTGCTGGTTGTACATTAAATATTATGACTATTTATATAGCACCTTGGAGTCCCAGAGAGTAGCTCTCTCTTGCTTTTGTTTTGTTTTGGTTTTTTTCCTAAGAGAAGGATTTTTTCACTTTACACTTTCCGTACCTTCATCACAACTCCCTCTTCAATAAAAGCTGAAAGAGGAGATCTGTCAGTTCAGGTGCTACCCACTACTTGTCTTTGTAAGGAAATGAAAATTCTCAGCAAGTGAAACCTCAGGTTGTAAGGAGACAGGTGGCAAGAAAGGATGTACCTCCTGTAATGCAGAGGACCACAGTGCGATTAGGCAGTGAAGGAACCAGAAGTTCTTGGTGAACTCATCAGGCACAGAAAAAGTTCTCTCATTTCATCTGGCACAGAAACAAATTCTTCCTTTTTCAAGTGAAGAAAAAGACCATAGAAGCCTGCCCAGGGATGCCAGATTTTTTTCTTCCAAACGCCTCCAAGCAGTTCTCTGACTCCAAGGTGCCCACAGCACAAACCCATCTCACTCACTTTGTACGTGACTCATCAGACTATTTGTGCTGATTGCAAATGCAAATAACTTTTCATCAGCGCTGTACAGCTGTTTCTCAGCTGGTGACAGAATTCTGCTAGCATCACTTTGCTTGAATTTTATTATATTTATACATATATACACACACCAAAAGGATTTTCACTTTGTATAAGGCATGGTCAGACCTAACCATGCCACAAAAAGGGAAGATTTTTCTTCTTGATCTTTTATACTGAAATTCCATAGTTTAATCCTGCAGTGTGCCTAAGCTTGAGCAGACCTCCTGCTCTATCTGTGTGTGCAAACAGAGCTTCCTCAGGAACAGAGACCATTTTGAAAACCTCTGCGTTGGCTTATAGCTAACTGCTATCTGCCCCATAGGATCTATTCTAATTTCACTTAATAAAATTATTAAATAGCAAATTTCAGGAGAAGCAGCAGCAATGTCCTCATTATTAGATTGGGTAAAACTACCAAAAGCCATTGTTACTGTGTATTTAGAAAAAAAATCCTTAAGAGAATGAAGATGTACAAGGTAAGTAAGTAAGTACACAGTAAAGTATGCTTCCAATAAGCCATCTAAGGCCCATCTCTTCGGGGTCAAAAATGAAAGTTTCTTGTCCAGAAAAACAAGTTTGTAGACCAGATGCAAATGATTAGAAAGAGAGATGTTGAATAAAATAAGCAGCTACATACCTCCAGGTCATTAAAGAACAGATGTGTATCTGCAAGGTTGAAGATCATTTCTTCCATCATAAGACCTATCCTCACTGACGTTGTAGTGTCCTGTTAACGGAAAATAAGGGGGTTTTTTCCATTCACTTTGATTTTTTTTTTGGGGGGAGGGGGGGTGGGAGATCTTAGAGCAAACATAGGATCTACATGTTCCTGTTTCTGGATATGTTCATTAAAGTAATTTTATTTCCCAACTGTATCTTAACATGATTTTCCCATCCTTTCTTTTGCTCTCCTAGATAATAAAATTCTGTTCTTTGAAGGATATCTATGGCTTGCCTTGACCAATAATAGCCGCCACACTTCAGATGGTAGAACAAGAACCTTGGAACACCTGAGACTATGTAAAGAATAGCTTCAGTAGGTTATACCAAAAATTGATTTCCAATAGCGTCAGTAGTGAATGGTATGGGGATAGTTATTAGTAATAGTGTACACAAAGGGTGATCCTTTCCTGACTCTGACCTTCAAACCAGCTATAGAAGGTCAGCATTATTATCTTTTAATGTCAAACAGCAACTTGGTGAGCAAAATCTGAGAACAGAATAGGGCTCAAGCATAAATTGAGTCTCTTTCTCTAAAGGGTGTCTCACTCAGCGTGCTTGGCTTAGGTCTTTACTGCCATGCTAACTCAGGTGATCAGCACAGACGGGACAGAAAGGCAGAGGCACTGTTCCCACGTAAGAGCCCAGTGTGTGATCCAGTATCTACTGTCAGGCAGGAGATGCAAGAGCAGCTGCACTACTGCAAAGCTCTTCCATCCCCAATGAGGCTGCCTACTTATTTAACAGCATCAGCAGAGTTAAACCAATCCCAACATATTGTGCAAACCCAATTATAGCACGATAAAACGCCTGTCCAAGTACAACTCTTCCTGCTCAGGAGAGAGCGTGCTCTACAATGGTATAAAGCATGTCTGCAGACTGTAGCTATGGTGACGGTGACACCCAAGTAACTATATTGATTAAAAAAAAAGATGAAACAAGACAAGACACAGCACATTACAATGCTGGATGAGTTAATCTGTCATTCTAGCTAGTGTTAGAAATGGTGACATGCACACGATGCTCCTGTCTGCGTGGGCTGGCTGACTCTGATGGTTTGCTCATTCTGCCACTTTCTTGTATCAGCAGCCCCTGCTGGGTGTGGGTCTAACGTGGCCCTTCCCCAAGACGGTCCCAAACTGCTTGATAAAAGGGAAGGATGGTGAGGCAGAAGCCCTGGCTGCCTAAAATGGCTTCTACACATTAAGCACGTGTGAACTTTCTCACATTCAGATCCTGCTCCTACCAACATCAGTGGCAAAACCTTAAGTAAATTCCCCTGGAGGACTACGCTACCTGCAGCTCTACTTCAGTTCTTTTAGTTGATTTGTTTTGGAAAATTCATGTTTTCCTTGCCCCTTGCTACCCAGCCAAGACACCACAACTGTCCGTGAGAGGGCTGTCACTTCCTTCCCTCACCAAGCCAGCAAGTGCAAGCTTAAATCAGCCCAAGCTGATGGGCCTTGGCCATAGAAGCCAGCCACAGAGACTCTTAGGTGGCAGAAGTGACTGACATTTCCCTTTTCTCTGGCCTGGAGGGCTACGTTAACAGCTGACCGCATGTGCACAGGTCTACTTGGTCCTCCGAGCTGCCCTTTGGATGGGGGACAGCAGTCACAGGGCTCCTGCAGCTCTTGGCTTACTGCTTGAGTGGCCACTGGCTACAGCCTCTGCGGATCTGCTACTCTGAAACACAATCAAGTGACCTGCTGTACCCAGCCCAGTGCACTGCAATACTACATGAGTCTCAATCATTTTTCCATGTCTCTCATACCTAAAGTCAACCACTCCTCCTGCCCTCAAACAACTGACCTTGTTCCTAAACCCACAGCAAAAGCACAGAAACACAGTGATGCAAATAAGGTCGCCAGCAGAACATTTTCTTATTCATTAAATACTTCAAAAACACATGCAAAAATAATCTGTGGTTGATTTGATAAACACCCATAGCTCAAAAGTATTGTGTCTGTTCAAACTAAACAGCTAGAGACAACTTGAAGAAAAGAAAAAAAAAAGAAGAGATTCCCACAACAGACTTTTATTTGTAATTCATCTCCATTAGGACAGGGATCTCTCATCTTTATGTTTATGTGGGTGGTTTTCCTGCACTACAGTTACAAGCCATGCTAAACCAGGGCAGATTTATATGTAGTCTTTGCTCTAATCTCCTGCAGATTTCTGTGGAGTCATGCTATTGTATGACAGGACAGAAACGCATTAGTTGAGGAGCTCTAACAGGGAGCACAATGTTTGGAGGATGAGTACATTTCAATCAACCTTTGTGGCAGATGCTGTTGACATAGATGGTGTATTACACGCTAACCTAATTATTACGCATTCTTGGTGTAGTTCTCTTTAATTAGAGCAGAATGGCTGTGGTTTCAGCCATGTGTGTGACTCACAAGCATTGTGCCCAATCTGAAGAAAAGCTCTGTCACTCATGTTTAAACATGCTTGTTGCTGTCCCAGAAAGAAGGGCACTTTCTCCTCTGGGCAAAAGTAAACTTCAACAGACTTGCCTTGAACATGCCCCTAATTTTTAAGCCTCAAACCTGCTCCCCTGACGAGGCACAGGGACACAGGGGTAACAGGGCATCTGACTGTGGCCCCATGCAAACAGCACTGAATCAAATTTTACTACCCAGGTGTAGTTACACAGGGGAACTGTTTTGAAGAAAACATGCTGCTAGGAGAAATTATTTTGTAAAATAGTTTTTAATGAAGCAATTTATTTTAATACATTTCAAGGATCATTAGCCTTTAAAACTCTTTAAGGAAATCTCATTGGTTGGTATCTGTCATTTATCCTCTAAGTTTTGTCTTTAGCTTTATTGGTATTAATCACTAATGGGGAGTAGGAAACATTTCCACAGTGTATGAAGTTACCTTCTCTTAAACTAAACAATATGGAAATTAAACTGTAGATGAGAGGGGAAAAAAATCTTTCTCCTGAGATAGAGAATATGATGGAATGAAAATAAAACAGAAAAATGCACTTTACCACCCAGAGGGGAAGTCATTTGGGGAAATGATTTGGCATCACTGCTTTCACAGTATGGACATTTCCTCTACAGCAAGGCATGCTTCCAAGTCTTAAAGAGGCTGATAAAGTTAAAAGGCAAAGCAGCACTCCCAGTATGATATAGGTGTCTAGAGGCACTAGGCCAGGGTTCCACTGGCAGTTATTTATTTGCATTACTGTAGTATCTAGGAGCATTAGTCCCAGACTGGAACCCCACTGTGCTGGAGGTTGTATCCACACAGAGGAAAGGCAGTCTCTACAGGTTTCAATTCAGGCATGAAAAAATAGGAGAATCAGATGGACGGGAAAGCACCAAATGAGATAGGTATATCAATCAACACGTTGCCTGAATTCTCTATGCAGTGTGTAAATAATCTGAAAGAGAATTATGAAATTTATCTTAAGATTTTGATGGAGAGCTCTTCCAAAGCAGAGAAATCCCATACCACTAAAGGGTATCCCTATGCTGCAGGGGATGCCCTGGTGGACTGCTAATGCCTATGTTAAAGTAGTGCGAGTTTGGCAGAGCAGTGTGAAGTTGGTGCATTCATACTGATGACCCCTGCTAACATGTCCTTCTGTAGCAAAAGTGCTCCCTGGAGCCCTGGGAACAAGCTTCCTGGGTAACAGATCTAGCCAATGTTTTCTGATGCATATGAAGCCTAAGGAAGAACAGACCACAGAGAGACTGAAATCAAATCTCCTCCAGGAACCACTTTTTACAGTGAAAACAGATTAATCTAAAAACTCAACCCTGAGTGCTTGTTTAGTAACTTTAGAAGAGCAAGGTCCTACCCCTCTGCTAATCTACGAGTCATGCTTTCACAAACACAGACAATGAGAGGCAGGGATAGAAAACAGGCAATAAACTCCTTTTGTAAATAAAACCTTCAGCACCACAGTGTATCCCTATATGCCTCACCTCTGCCACGCACCACTGTTGAAGCTTCCTTCAGGTTCAAAATTAAACAGCCCCACAAATTACTTTTGGTGCTTGGACCAAAGGACAGGAACTCCTGACTCTCCAACACACAGCTTTAACAGGCTTCTTCCCATCGGCTGGGGGGAATAAGCACCAAGGGAGCACTGGTCATTTCGAAGTATTAATTCTCAAAGAGCTTGATATTCTCCCTCCTCAATAAACCCTGCACTCCCACTTTTAATGAACAGGAGTAGTAGTTTCACAGCCACACACTTCTGCTCAGTGCACATCTTCAGGGAACTGAGAGGTAAAATGCCCCCATTCCCTACTTCTCCTTCATAAACAATAAAGGATTAAAATATTCAAAGAGTAAGATAAGCCCTTTTTTAAGATTTTGGATCAAAAATGTTTGTCCTACAGAGCATCCTTGGACATGTCACTCTGCTGTTTCTGTCACAGCTGTGACTTTCAGCTAAGAACTGATGGGCTATTGCCTACTGCTGACACCATGTGAGCAAGATGATTTCCACTGTAAATGAGGCACTGCCAGCTCCCAGCTCCGTATCTGCTTGTTCTGGGGTAATTTTGCTGCCTGTTCAGCAGATAGCCCTACTAGAGAAAAACATGGACAAAAACATGGACAACAGAACACTGGAACATGTTGCAGAGGAAGACAAAAGTGTCCATTCACCAACGGGAATGTTTTCTTTCATATCCCAATGCCATGAACTGACACATTTTCTCTGAATGTTGCTTTTGTGTTAGCTAGTTGCACGCACTGTTCCTAATCCTTGAACTACTTCTGTACATTTTAAGTGAACTGCATTTTAAAATTACAATTTGAATTCAATTATGTCCTCCAAGCTAATAACAACTTCCCTAAAATTAATTTCTGTTTCAATTTTGTACCCTCATTTTGAGTAACAGGATGACAGAAGATGCCTAAAAGGAGCTCGTTGAACAGCCTTCAGTCTGTCTTTGCTTAAAGATGATTTCCACAAAAACTGGAGGTGAGCAAAGAACAAGGTAGGAAGTTGGGTCTACTTACTCCCATGTGAAACTCCGACTAATCTGTACTTTAGCAAAGCAAAGGGAACGCAAAATATGTAGGCATACCCAAACTGGCTTTAAGCTACCGAATGCGGGTACAAGCAGCTGCGAGTACATTGCAGCACGCACTATGTAGGTCCCTAGACAGGAGCCTGCATCGCTCTACCTTCACTTCAGAAGGCACTGGTATTACCTACACAAAAGCCCATGTGCATTGCAGCCACACTTCAAACTGCACCGTCAGCATCCTCCCAAATGGCTCTGTATTAAAACTTTCTTACCACTGCTCTCCTGAAACACTGAGATTGATTTTTGATAAACTGCTTATACTTGTCCTAGAGTATGCATTAAAAAGACACGTATTTGTTAACACCTGCAGCTACTACTAACCCAGTTGGCTGGATGTCCACAGCCAGCTCTCCCCTCTTGTACACTGTCATTTTGAAAGGAAGAGAAAAGCAGACTTATCTCTGGCAATCTCTCAAGTGCAAGTCACTCCCGCCTCCGATCCTGGCTCCAAAGCCCATTCCAAGCCTCTGCCTTACAGGTACCCTGTTCAGACTTGCAGGCCATTAGCAAAGGGGCAAAGCTGGCTCCTTTCAGCTGGATAACAAATCAGATTGTTGTCTGACTCTGCTTCTATTCAGCAATGTGCCAATTAACCCGACATTCAAAATGTTAGGACAAAGTCATTCTGAGCGTGGATCTTGAATTCAGACCTCCCCCCTCAGTTTTAAAAAAAACAACATAAAGCCCTAGTATTTAAAACTAATCAGTCTCTTTAAAATCCTGCCAAATACCTGTTTATGCCGTGAGCAAATAATTACTTTTCTACAAGGAAGAAAGTATTAATTAAGAGTATTCATCAGACTCCTATTCTATAGGGTTTATCTGCCACAGGTGTCAGCCAGAGGTGAGAGACGGATTAGTATACAATCAAGAGCTTTCTAAGTTAAATCTCCTCCTTGTGGTTAGCTGTTAATAATGAAGTTGTCACCAAAAGAAAGAATTTAATAGTTTTAATTGGGTTTAATTACTTGGAAACTCCTGGAAAATGGACCAGCTTAATTCTAGTATAAAAATAATAATAATAATTAAAAAAGCAAAGATAAAAATGCCTGAGCCACAGGTTTGAACAAAAAGAGTCTGTGGGAATAATCATTGTTTGGTTGTAACATTTTATACCTTGATCAGAAATTGAGAGATGAACAAGGTTTTCCCATAATAATGGTAAATTAACCACGTGGATCGGTTCTAGTTCAAGTAGACCCACGCCTTTTTGAGGAAAAGAACACATTTAGCTCTTTTACTACACTTAAATAGCTTAGCTTTTCAAGTGAAAGAGGTTATTTGTGAGAAAAGTTGTTTTAAGTAACCCAAAGTAGCTCAGGAGCTGAAACCCACTTTCAGAAGTGACTTATTGAAGTGACTACACTTCAGACTTTTTAAAAAAGGATTGTACTTTTTCAAATAGAATCACAGTTTTTCAGGCTCTCAACACTTTTTCCCCCCAAATGAAGACATACTGTTTTACCTAACCATCAATATATCCAGCTTTATTAGAGAGTCTACCTATTTTAAATGAATAATTAATAAAGTCATCACAGTTTGACCTTGTGAAAAGTTCACGCTAGATGGAAGCAAATATAATTTAATCCCTTTTCTTCAGATACCTTTTCATATTCACCCTTACTGAGACTTGAAAGGTACTACCAAAGTATTGCTTATTATTTACTGAAGGACTCTCTTTTTACTGGCATGTTCAGAAATGGTTGGGGACTACACTTCGGAAATTATTCCAATCGGCAAATGGGCATGTCAGTCACTAAATCCTCACATTCAAGAGCACAAGGAAGTTGAAAAGGTTCTCCTCCCTCTCTAAATGAACTACGCCTAGGGACAAGCAGTAATGACTACATTAACTTATCCAGTGTCTGAACCCATGAGTTCTGAAATGGATTCCAGTCCTGTGGGAATACTGTACTTAAATACAGGTTAAAAGCTGGACCATGATCCTTGAGAACAAATGGAAATTATTTTTATTTAGTAATACAAAAAGTTCATGACCAAAATCTACAAATAATTTCTTTTTACTATAGAGGGCATAAACGTCAAAAGAGGGAGTGGAATTTAAACCAAATACATCTTCATTCCCTTCCCCTCCTCATAGGAAAATCACTGCATTTCTATATGTAAGCCCTTGATAGCTCTGTGAAGAATACAAAACTCCTGGAAAACCTGGTGGAAACACATCACAGTGTGTAATCCTCAACGCAACTGCATATTTTGCACCTGCAACTTCCTAACACAACTTATCTCCCTGTAGTTTTTTTTAAACTACTTCTCCCCTAAAATCAAGTCACAATTCAGCGATACTGGAAAGCAGGTTCCCTTTACTCATGCTTCTTTGACAATCCAGCATTGTTTCTGATATATATTTTATGTCAAAAATAATCCCTTAATACTTCCAAATGCCACATGTGCACTTTGCTTAGAAAACCCTCTGCTCACCTAAGCTCTAGTACAAGAGGTTACATCTACACGAGCTCCGAGCATCTCCCATGCCCACCATCTAAGCTCTTGTGGATCTGGTTTTGCTGTTTCTGCTGCTGCTTCTCATCAGCCAGTACAGATGATAAACACAGATGTTTGCTCCCGAAATACACATTTGAAATAATCAAACGGCTGGAATTATTTACTCCCTTCTCTCCAATAATGAACTAATAATTGATATAGCAGCATGTCTAAAGTAACAGACTTTTTTATTACCTGCAGTGATTGAATGCTTTTTTAATTTAACTTAAAAAGGCATTAAATACACAGTTTAGCCTCCAGTGGGTAAAAAAATCTCCAACTTCCTCAGAAAATCCTTTCCAAATTGTATTCATCTTGACTTAATCCATGATCTACTGAGTGAATTAGGCTCTATTTGTTTTGAAAATCTATTTTATGGAGTTCCAAGGACTGTGTTTTCCTTAGGAAAGGCTTATTCTGCCTTTCTAACCAGGATGCCTGCTAGCAGCCCTCCGCATAGGCCTCTGCAGGTTTTTAATGTCCCAAGGTGCCCCACACATATGACTAACAGAATGTAAATAAACACAGCTGAGCCAGTAAGAAATTGGAAGGTTTTCTCATTAAAGAAATAAAATAAACAGATGTCCTTAAGCACTTTGGCTCATGTTTGTCAAAGGAATGGAAAACTCTCAGATGTTTGAACAGCAGTAGTGATATAAGGCCACATCTCAAGCGAGAGAAGAAGAAAAAAAGCGACGCCATGGCACTTAGAATTAACTAATAGTTCTCAAGGGAGGGCGCTTTTGATTTGAACCTTAGCAACTTCTACAAATAGTTTTTAACAGCCGAGCAATAAAATGGGGTTTTATTCCTTCTCAGTTTGTAAAGTAGTAAAGGACAGATTCGGCCATTAGAAGCATGAATCACCATCAGATTTGATTAAATCCCTATGGCATTTCAATCAGGTCCTGGCTTCAGGGTCCTGTGAGAGAACAAAGCAGGGAAGAACACAAACTACTTGAAGCATTCAATGAAAGCAGGGGAAAAAAAAAAATCAACCCTAGGGTTTTACAAGGATCTCGAGTAGAGCCAACCAGGAACTTTTCAATGATTTTTTTTTTTTTAATTGGAAATTATAATTCACTTAAAGGAAAACTTTTTGCAAGAACATCTAACTGCCAGTGAAACTTTTGAGAAATAAGGTTTCTTAGATCCACAACATCATTTCTGGTGAGAACAAGACAGTCCAGTTCACAGGCAGCCAACATACAACAGCTATTCCGTTTGCTTAAAAGTTTATGTCTTGTTCTCAACTGGGTCAAGCAGCAACTTTAGCTACTCTGTCCAAAAGGTCTTGAGGTCACTACCACTGGAGGACCCCCTCCTAGTCCTTCACGTACCTGTGCCAAGGCAAGTCCACCATCAGAGAGGCAGACCCCATGTTCACACAGGCTGGAAACTTGAGCGAATGCCCTGTCTCTATCTCACTGATACCTGCCTGCTTACAACTTGGATAAAGCTCATGTTGCCACTTCTGAAATGCAAAATCAAAACAAAACAAAAAAGGACTATCATTGAAAAACAGCCTCTACATCAATCAAGCAACTATGAGGCAAACTGCAAGTTCCCACTGAAAGCAGCAAGAGTGGCCACTCCAGGCAAAGCCACCACATAGTCCAGGCTCCCAGGGACACAGCGTAATACAGACCATCTACACATCTTTCAGTTAAGGTTAACTAAAATCTAGCACATGATTTTCCACAACGCTGATTTAAAACTGTGACATAATGTGCTCTATTAATTTTTTGCAGTGTGTTTTTCTTAATTTGAGCCAATTCTAGATGACGAACAATCTCAGAAATTGCTATGCATCTTACAGAGAATTTTATAGATTGTAACTCACAGGTATCGGCAGACCTCGTCAAAGTACTGATAAAAATCCAACACAATTCAAGAATTTAGACTGTCCTATGTATTCAGTTCTTTAAGTCAGTGCTAAAATAAAACCCTTTCCATTTGGTTCCAGGATTTCAAAGTAACTTGCACGTAAAGAAGAATTTTAACTCCAGATTATACTTTACTCAAAGTTAATTTTGACATTAAAATCCCAAGGAGTGTACCAACACAGAACAAGAACACACACTCTGGGAACAATACAAAACACTGAGAAAAGGTATTAGTTTCACACATAGCCCGCAGCTAGGGAAAACAATGCACCCATTGGCCCCTTTTTTCTTGATATTAGTCCTTTGAAAAGCATGAGACTGAATCTGCCATTTATTTTTTTTTAATGCTTTGACAATACACATTATGGAACAAGCTTGCAAATATCTCAGTCAGGAAAAAGGGAATAGATTCATGATTTTTTTTTTGGCACGGGAGTGCTTGCCAGCTCTTTTTATTGTGTCTGAATTAATACCACCAAAAGAGTCTTTCAGCATTGCACCTAGCTGCTTCAAACAAACGGCCAAAGCCCCTTGACTTTTACCTAACTAATGTGAAACCCCAGCAGCACTGTTATGGATTTTAACCCGTTTTCCCCATTATGTTTAGTCAGTGTTTCGGCCGGCAGATCTTTGCAGACACAGTAAGGACTGCAGCCATCTTCCTGTTGCACGGGAGCTCTGTTATACATGCCTGAAGGGATTAAAAGGGCTGGGTGGACAGTATATTAAGCTATAACGATGGTCTACATCTGTTGTGGTCTCTAGGCACATGGTAAATATTCTGCACCCATACAGTGATCAGAAGCCTGTAGAACAGGTTTCTAAACCCTCCTGAACATAATATCCAGGGTTAAGTGGCTATGGAACTTGCCTTCCCCCCCCCCTTTTCTTTGTGAGAGGGCCTCCTGCTGAGGAAAGAAAGGTGGAGAGATTTCCCCGGGTCAGACAGCTTTGCTGCCCTGATCACTTAGACCGTGACTCCACATGTTTGTACAGGTACGTGTCCGTTCAACCATGGGCAAGAAAGCAAAAGGAGATGTGAATTTGCCGGCCACTCTGACTGCCACTATAAGGCTTATACTGCAGTGACCGTATGGGAAAGACATTAAGACCAAATGTCTGATGACTGTGTAATACATGGAATGGAGCAAAGAGTTTGGGCAGAGGGATAAAAAAGGAGCAACCTAGGCTGGGCTATTCATTCACCTCCAACCTTAAGTTTGTGTTTTAACTTCTACTGATGCTGTCAGCAAATTATTTTCTAAACACCCGAGATGAACTGTCTGTGCTTTCAGGAGCCCTTATCTATGGAAAGGACCATAGAAGTTCCCCTCAGGAACAAAACAAAGAGAATTTTCACATGAAATCAGGTCAGAAAACATACACTGAAGCTTTAATGATTAATAATATGACTACAATTGATAATCCTTTTTGTGAATTCTTCCCCCTCTTTTTTTCTTTTTCTTTTTTTTTTTTCTGGAAAATCAGATTTTTTTGGACAGTTCCCTATTGCTGCCATCATCAAGGAAGGGACAACACGCAGAACCATTTTGAGATTTTGCAGCTAAACAACACAGGAGTTGAGACCCAAACCTCTGAAGCTATGGTTGATGTTCCTCCTCCCCTCTTCCCAGAAAAATCACCCCAGAAAGAGGTGTTATTCTTCAGCTTGGTCAATTCTTTGAGAGGCTGCACAGCAGCTCTACCAGTGCAATAGACAGAATGACACTGAGACAATAATGTTGGTCAGGGGAACGGTGAAGAACATATAAACTGACACTTTTTCTGGAGGAAGACATAGAGAACCAAGACCACCATGAATGAGATTTAATTCAAAGCATTTGCATGTCAAATTACAGGCACATGAATCTTTTATGATCAATTATGGACAAATATAAGAATTTTAGTCCTTAATACTTCATTTACTTTGAGATTAACACTTCCTATTCAAGTAACAGATTCTGAAACTCTGTTAACCTCTGGCTCACTGCTTCACTTGTACTTGATAGTTCAGCTCACAAACATTTTTGAATTGTGTTATTGTTTAACGGTTCCCAGGACAGCCTGTCTCAGTCTGCTGTATCCCCCTCTTGGTTTAAGATGTGCTCCAAAGCCCACCAAAGCCTTCAGTTGTCTTTGGTTCAAGCCATTAGCCTATAATACTTTTATAACACAATCATTTTCCTAATAGGAAAGCCCTGAGGAATTTAATACCGATGAAACAAATGAAGTACAAAAAAATCCTTCTAGAGAAGTTTCTCAAGGAGTCCATTATAATGTAATAGCAAAGGTGATTCATTCATTCAAAAAAATATTCCTGTTTGTATCATTTTTTACATTTGTATAAAGGAATCGGACAAAAGAAGGTTGTCATTTTGTATCTTTAAAGGCCTTATCACAGCTGACAGGAACAGCTCGGCCACTGGTGATGCTTTTGATAAACCATTTCTGGCTCCACTTCCTGACCCCACTTCATCCCCACATGAGCTGCTCTAGAGATGGCAGGTTCTGCCTTTATAGCAGCCCATCAACAAGAGCTCACAGGTACTGCAGTGGCAGTGGACCTCCTCGGGTCCATCACTGCCCTTGGTCCATCACCATCTGCCCCCATGCAGCAGATCCAACCCCACACCCTCTAAACTTGTGCAGGAGGCAGCAGATGAAGGCAACAAAGGTTTTACACTACAACAAAATCACCCCATTAAGGGAATTCTCCATATGCATACTGCAGCCCCTACCCATTGCTAAGCATGACCACATAGCAGATCTACGCACCACAAGTTTATATTTCCTGATCCTGCCTAACTCTGTTTTTTGCAAGCAGCAGGTTTGAGCTTACACATGTATACCTCAGACTGCCTCGTTCATTACTTTCCCTGGGAAAAGTAACCGCTTCAATTACTTTGTACAACATGGGTCTGAATAAATCCCTGCTTGGAAACACGTGCTTGGTTTTCAGAGGGTGCTGTTAGAAGTGTTAGCAGCATTCCAAGTGCTGCAGTAGACTTCCACACCACAAACACCATTTTATATCCCTCACAACTGTGCACATCTAACAGCGAACAATAAATCTATCTTACTAATTACACATTCAGCTTGTTATAACCATCGTAAAACAAGTACAGCTGGTAAAGCCATGAAATGATGTCAAATCATATTTCTGCTTTCTAGAGAGAAGCAGGGCTATTTTCCAGTCTCCTGATGAAGCTGACTGTTCAAAGCCATGTGCGGAAACAGCTGCCAACTAGGTCATCCACCTTTAATTAGGCAATGATATTGTCTTTTTCCTACACATTTAAAAGTGTTTGACATTCTGTAATTCCAAGTGACTTAAGTGTTTATCATAAAAAGCTGCCTTAGGAAGAAATTGAAGCACATGGCACTAAATCCAAGAGCCAGCGTTTTCTCCTTAGCAGCCAAGTTCAGTCTGTTCAGCCACAGTGAGAGTTACATAAAAAAATGGAACTGCCTGCATTTCAAAGGGGGTATGTAAAGTATGGATAGCTAAAGATATGGTTCCTAAAACCCCTTAAAAACTTGAGCTTCATCAGCCATGTGGAAAGAAGAGCCAGTATTCTTCATCACAACCTAGACCAACATTAAATCTCTCTTAAAAAGTTGTCTGAGATTCCTAAGAAAACACCTGTCTAACAAAAAATGTGTTACCTCATTCAGGGTAGAGTTAATGCCGTCTGGTTGCTTGATGGGCTCTTTTTTTGCAGGACACAGACACTGAATAACATCCCAATGTCCTATCTAGCAGCAGCTGAATAATACAAGCTTTTGAAAAACAAGGGGCTACTTGCAACATGAAAGGGAGGTAAATTAAATTTTCACATGTTAGAAGGAAATGCCATAGGACATATTTATACAAATGTGTCTGAACAAAATAGGCAGCATCTGTTTGAAAAGACATCTCATTAGCTGCCCCCACAGTTCCCGATGCAATTTGGCTGGACAAGCAGTAATGCTAAAAAAATTAAATTTTACCTTCCCATATCTGGATGCAAAGGTTCCCGTGAGTAAGGAGTGAAAAATAATTATCGTCTCATCCAAATCCCACACAAACACACGCTGTGATGACAGATGGGGTGGAAAGAAGAAATACAGTTACATATTAAGCAATTGCAAGAATTTGTTCAGTCAGGAAATACATCCTGTTGGACTAGAGCTTTTTAAGATCTCAAACCCATTTGGAGCACTGACTGTAGATGCTTTGTAAAGCAGGCAAAATGAAACATCAGGAATTTTGGAACTACGTGTGTGCTGGTCATCCGGACAGTCTGTTCTCCTAGTGACCACAGAAATCCCCTGTTGCATGTCAAGTCAGGGGAACAAAACAGGAGTCTTATAAAAAGCCCAAAGGAAAAAAATGTACATATAAAGAATAATTTGAGATGCCCATGCCTGTAGGTTCCAGTTATATTACTGCTTTTATTCTGGCTTTTATAACTCACTAGTCTGATGGTGGGCTTTGCTAATAGATGCAACTGTTTATCTTTGCTGGATTTACTAAAGGACTATAAATTGAAGTTATTACCTCAATCTCACTGTCAGCAGTAGGGGAAGGATCGTTGCTTCTTTTTGACCGGGCTCGTACCTTGCCATCTGACCCTCTGTGATGTCTGTCTGTTTCTGTATCTTTTGCTGGTGTTGTTGAATATTCTCCTAATATGAAAAAATAAATTCCATTGTAAACCTAAATTTTGCACTCTATCATTACAACTAAAGCATGAAACCTTTTAGAGGAGAGCACCAGAAACATTGTGAAAACACCATCAGAAGGTCTTACTCTTCTCATGTCAATAGCTGACATAGTTAAGAGAAACAACTTTTAACTCCTAAGATTTGTTAAAACAATTTAAAAAAACACCAAGACTGTATATATAACATTTTAAAATGGATGTGTCACTTCAAAAACCTTATCAGATTTTTCACTGAAAAAAAAATCTTTTTGAATTTTATTCCCCCTGTTTTTCAAGAAAGAAATTAGAAAGGCAATGGAAAAGGAGCTTAAGACCAACTCAACTTCTGAAATTTTTTTTCTTAATTTTTATGAATGCATCAACTTCTGTTTGAAACTTCTGTTGAAACATCAACTTCGGTTTAAAAACGCCGAGCTAGTCTGCTTAGACATATTCTATTTCACAGAGGATAGTATTTTAGAAATAACTGAGAAGAGACAGTCAAAGGTGAACTTCCCTGTACAAAGTATCTGTTTTGATTGGCTTGAGTTTCATAAACCTGTCCAGATTTCACTTACCTTACATTACAAATCCTCTTCGAACTTATTTTTCTTTTCACCTTGCTAAGTTGTGGCCTCTCCAGCTTCCTAGAATAACCATATTCTTCTTCAGAGAAGCTTGGACTGTGACTAACAAGTCTTTTTGAAATCACCCTTTCTCAAAAAGGCTGAGATAAGATCTAAGGAACAGAAAATCCTACAACTGCTTTTAGAGCAATCTGTGATCGCTTATTTTAAAAACCAATATTAGTTTATTTTTCTTTTAGAGCAACCACAGATGTTCAGATTTGTTTCATAAGTCAGCAGACCTACAATGGGCGTATACTGTGATCATCCACAAATTCTGTGGTGTTTTATATAAATGTTATTGCATGCCAATGAAAACTTTATTAGGGAAGTGATATCTGAAGATTGTACTTGAACAGTGCATTGGAGGATCATAATCCGTCAGTAATTCCATAAATCATTTAAGCTTTGAGACTTTAAAAATTAAGCCCTCAAAGAGAGGCCACAAATTTTGAAGACTTTTTGTGTGGAATTCATCTTGAACTTTCAACTTAGACAAACAGTTTGTGTTGACTTTTTAAAGAGGGACTTTCTCTTCATGTACTTATTTATGAATGCATATATTACATGTTGTTGCAAGAGATGAATATAAACCTTAACAGAGTTGTGGGCTAAAAAGTCATCAGAGAGTCAGGAAACTCTGGGGCTTTTTCAGAGTGTACCTGGCTGTTTTGAACCCACTGTTACCCACATTAGCCCTCAGTACTCATCTGGGTTTTGTATGTAATTGTTTTATCTTTCTGTACTACCTTTAGAGACCAAAGCTCACATACTCATGAAAAGACACAGGACGGTTTTACACAGCTTGGATGTTCTAATCTCTTCCCAAAAACCCGTGTTGCACGGTGAAAGCAGAACTGCTAAGTGCAATAATCTGATTTATCCATGTAAATGTATGCATTTTAAAAAATTCCAACAACAAGGTTTTAATGTTTACATCTACAGGTGTCTCAGACTGCCAAACTGAAACCAGAAGAGATGCACCTACCAGACAGCGATTCTGTGCTCTGACCGGTGATATTGTGAGAAGACTCCTGCAGGGAGTAAGTGGAGGTTGGGATGGCTGAGGGGCTGATGCTGTTTGCAGACACGTATGGAGAGTTGTAGGAAGAGCTGTAATACTGTGAGTACTGGCTTTGAGGAAAGCTTGGATATGATGAATATTCCTTTGAGGAAAAAAGAAACATCTAACTTCTGTGTATCTGCTTTTATCTTATAAATGAGTAAGGCACCACAAAGGCAGTGTTATCTGCACATGAAGCAACTCATGGCTCACAAGTATTTCACTAAAGAAACATGTTTCATTCACTTACAAAATCACATTTCTGCTTTTCCCAAATATACTCCTATTTTATTAGGATCAACTAATCAACAAGCGGTTTGAAATCAGGCAAATTCTGCTTTTTCTATAGGATTTTAGTTATCAGTACTGACACATTTTATGTTACAGAGTTCAGTAAGAGTGAAGTAGGGCAATGTTTTGATAAGGGCCATGATAGAACAATAGTCTCTGTAAACAACAAAATTTCAGAAATCAGAAGAAAAGAATGGATAGTTGGGTGAGGGAAGGAGCCAAACAGGCTGCGTTCTCCTATGATCAGCAACGTTTTCTGATCAGCTGCTACAGTAGGCTACAAAAATTAAGAAAAAAAAAAGTAACGATTGTTTTGCAGAAAAGTTCACAGTTGAGATTGTCCCAACTATTTCAGCAATAACTAAATGCTTGAGTGATCTTCCCCACCTACAGAAAAATGAACTAAAAATATGAGGTGCAAGTGACCGTGAGGACCTGAGGTATCACGAAACTATTCGTCTTGATTTTAAGGCTCCCAAACAAATTTCATACCATTATCTTCATATGGTCCTTTTTTTTTGTGAGAAGCAGCACAGTGGAGTAGATTATAAAGCTTCTCTCTGGACAACCAAAACACAAAATGTTTGTTTCTTTTCATTTTAATTGCAGCTCCTGCTTTTGTCCACCTATTTGCTTTTTCAGATAGAGAACTGTATTTGTGCTCTGGGGATTGTTTTTCAGCAAAAGGTTTTTATTCCCTCAGAAATGCTAATCAGTCCCTGGTATTAAAGAAAATTAAATAATAAATAGTCCTTAGGAAGACTAAAAGCACTTTCTTCCTTAACAGCTTACATCTTTGTCTGTGACATAGCTATTTCATTAACTTTCAGTCACCAGGGAGCTCTCAAGAGCAAAGATTCAAGTTGTCATAATAACAATTAAACTGAAAAAGAAATGAGAGAATTTAATTGTTTTCTTTTAAAGAATATCACAAAATAATGATTTCAGCCCAATTATTTTTTGCCTTTTTGGGGAACCTCCATACTTCAAACAAATGCATTTCTATCAGCAAATGCTGATGTTTTTAGCCAAAACTGAAGTAATAAAGAAATTGCCCACTGTTGTCATTAAAAATATAAATAAACAATCACCTTACAAACAAAGAATTGAAATTATTGGCCAACCAAAATACATTTTCTGGGACAGTGTACTCATTTGTTTGCTCCAATCAAAAAGAACCATTTGCTACTGAAAAACATCTGTCTTGTGTATATATGCATGCTGTTTATTTATACACATGCATTTATCAAGGTATCTGAAGCATGAAGCCCACAGACAGGTGTATTCTCAAAGAAGGAAGCGCACAGACAGCTCAGATGGCTCAATATTCATCAGGGCTTGCCAATGCCTCTTTCAAATTGCTCATATTTATTACACAGTGCCAAGACAGCAGATGACAGGATCCTAGAAGCGGAGCACTCTGTAGAGGACGGAAAACATATCTGAAAGCTGTAAGATGGCAGAGGAATGATGAAACTCTTGGCACTGCTACAGCAGCACGACAGAGGCTGCTGCGGCATCCTCCTCCTGCATGGACTGCACTCTGTACAAGTATGTGTATTGATACACACATCTTAAAATTAATCAAGATAATTAAAAGTCCAGCAAGCAGACAGGCCACAGGACTAAAGCAGAATAGTGTTAACCAAAACACAAGGCAGTACCTTCCTTAACTATAAGTAAACAGCAGAATATCTCTCTGATCTACCAAGCTTCCAAGCATTTAAAGTAAGTGGCAAGGTTGCCAATAATAAATGCTGAACCATACCTGATGCACAGCACCGAATCCTGCAGAATTTGTCAGGCCATTGGCTCCCTGGTAAATCCCTGTTGTGCCTAAGGGAAAGAATACCACGGTCATAAAACACACCAGCCACCAAAGTGACAGGATACCTTAGCACAAATAATTTCCAGCAGGAAGTAAAGTACCATCTTACTAGAAAAAAGTGCATCACAGATCTTGACAAATACAGGCTGTAAAGACTTTGGGCTACTTCTGAGGTCTGCTTATTGAATGGTACTCAAAGACAACCATTACATACACTAAACCAAACATTTATGGAGCTGGGAAACAAAGCTAGAAAATGAGGATTCAACCCAAATTTAGAATTGTTACTTCTTTTTCCAATAAATAACGGATGAGTATTTTTTATCATCTTATCCTGTAGGAAACCCCTTCAGATTGTGTATACAACCACACACACTCTTTCATGCGTAGGTACATCCTGGAATCTGTCCTTATGGACTAGGTACCTACAGGAATTTTTAGAAGACACTGAAAATTTGTTCCCTGGTGTTGATATCCAAAACATAAGCACAGTATTGCTGAGATTTCTGGGATGGCAAGGAGCAAAAACATTGCTTCATCCTGGGATGTTAGGAAGAGAAAGGATGGAGAGGTGAGTTTTACATGTCTCTGTCCCAAGTGAAGCAGCTGATGTCCAGGCAGGCCTCCTTGGCTGGAGAAAGCATAACCACACAAATTTCATGGGTGGAGAAGTGAAGGTTCAGAAAAGATCTACAGGAACAGTCCCCCTTTGCCTCCCATCAGGGAAGTGGTAGGAGAGCTGCAAGCTTCCCATTCTTTGGATCCTGCACCCCTGGCAAGTTCTAGCCTTGATTTAACTCCAATCTATGGTGTTTTCTACTTCAAAACTTTGCATTTCACACGAGTGGAGAACTTCTTCTTGAGTTTGTATGGTTTGATATGAATCTGTACTAAAAACCTTCTTCCAGTGTTTTGCAACAGTGCTTGCTCCAAGGGCTGGCTGTTCGTGTACAGGAGGCAAAAGCTGGATTATGCCATATTCCATCCCAATGGAAGGTGACGGGCTCTAAAGAGCACTCAGACCCACTACTTCCACAGTGAAAGACGTATGATTTTGGTGCTGCGTGGCCACAGTGAGCTCTTGACTGGGCTTCATTTTGTCACCTCGATGTACCGTCAGATCAAGCCCTAGTCAGGCACTCAGCCTTTTTGTCTTATCTGGTTTCCTACCATGTGAATGACTTTGAGCAGTCCTGTTTTAACCATGTGACTCTCTGCACCTCTTCACGTGGCAACCTTTGTCCAAAGATCCACTTGCTTGTTTTTATTTTAAGACACCAGATTAGCTAGGGAATGGACAGCTGAACAAACTCCACTCTGCCAAGTGCAGCTACAAAGCACACGCACTGAGATATAAATCTCAAGCTAAAAAGAAATGAGGGGGGACTCTGCCCTCCAGAACTGATTTGCTGCCACATGTAGTCTTCAAAAAGAAAAGGGCAGAGAGGAGAAAAAGAGGGTGCAGGTGAATGCCAGGTACCTGGAGGCCTGGCTCTCCCCAAGCCCCCTGCATATGCTGGCTGGGGAGCTGAGCCAGCACAAGTGGGTTTAGGTGGGTTTAGGTTAGGAATGCCTCCTCCTGGCATTCACCCCTCGGAGGCAACTCTGGGTGGAGCAGTATCCAATCCCTCCTCCTCCTCACAGCCCATATGGGGAGACTGCCCAGAGAAGCATCCCAAAGGTGGCAATGCATTCAGCTATTGGCATTTCCCCACCTCCAACCCACGCAAGGCTTTGCTTTTCTGCAGAGTTTTTCAAAGTCACGAGTATGCAGCAGGATGAATATATTCCTGTGGTAACTAAGCATTTCTCACCACTGTGAAGGGGAGTAATAGAGCCCCAGCGCTTACAGGCAAAAACAACTTTCACAGAACACATAACAGCTCTTGTACACCAGAGCTCCAAACAATACAGGGGGGAATTTTTGATCTTCCTAAACTGTCATTTAGAAACAATCCATCATCCTTTATTAAAGCTGTCAAGAGGGGGATGAGTTACCTCAAGGGACTCACGCTTTATGTGTAAATTGTGATGAGAACATGTTTATTGCTGTGCTACCTGCACATGATACCATAGCTTCCCGGTTTCCAAACAGTATGAAAGAATTATAAAAAGAAGGAGAGATCACAACAATTGGAAGGAACTTACTCTGAACTTTGTACCAGCGGTACAAAGCGAGTGTGTCCATGCAGACGCAGGGCGGGTGTGTGAGCAGGGAGGAGCGAGTAGAAAGGCAGGGGTGAGAGGATAGGGAATGACTCATGCTGGACAGCCTCTCACAGTACATCGTGACCAGACCCTATGTGGTGGATTTTACACTGTAGTTTTGCAGAATATATTTTTGCCATTTTAGCTGAGCTACCCCAGGTCCCAGGTCAGGTGTCCCTACAGGCTGCTGCAGTCTGGCTCCTCCTGCCAGATTTTCAAAAGGAAGGACTGTGGTGCAGAGACAGAACTGAAATTCCTGACTTCTTTATCTGCATATTTAAATACTTGTGGAAGTGCTTAAGACTGGTATTTCCTACAATCTGAAGTCCAACAGGCCTGGGAACAGATTTTGGCAACTCAGGTTTTTCACTTATTTTGGCCCCTGTCATTGTATCCTTACAAAGTAAGAGTATCATTTGAGCATAGTTTGTCTAAATTGAGATCAAACACAGCTCCCTTCTTCTGCCCCTACATCACTGAATTCAGAGAATGCAACTCCCCCCTGAGGTATACCTTGAAAGCTGCTAAACTCAGTAACTCTTGGCAGCTCAGTATTGTTACAGCAGAACAGTTACAGATAAGGACACTTGAAACAATCAAAGCTAGTAAAAACTTGGAATTTCTTCCCAACTGAACATGGATGAAAAGCTGCGAGAAAAAAAAGTCAACTACCTGCATGGAAAAGAAAGTCCTTGAAGATTCAGGTTCAGAAATATTTAATTTCAACAGCAACCTTTGTCTTGGGGACTAGAGCTGTCTCATGGGGACAACTATAGCTCAGTCCCTGTTTCACTTTACAGGCTAGACTGGAGAGACCACATTTTCAACGATGCGCAATCAGTTCAAATGGAAGAAAACCAAACAAGCACCACAGACAATGAAGAGTAGGGTAAACCCTCTCTCTTCATGAGCAAAGAATGAGGCCTGCTAGTTACAGTTTCTGTGAGGAGCCGCACAGAATTCATCAGTTCAGAACACATATCAGAACTGGCCCCAAATGTTTACTTTTCTTCCCTAAGCTGTTGATAAGAAATAAACATTTCCATAATAAAATTAATTCTGCCATGTGCAATTCCAGTTTTGCATCAGTAAATTTTACACTCAAGAAATGCTGGAAAATTATCAACAGACCTTGCATACTGCCATGGATAGACTGGAATGACATTAAAAACTGGTGCGTACCTGGAATGCGGCATGCCTAAGAAGCCTCTTGGCAAGCACTGTAAAGTAATGCCTGGCCTCCTCCCATTTCTGTGTGGATACTGCCTGTTTCTACAGGACTTTTGCTTTCGCGTGTATCGCCTTTTTTTCCTGACCTCTGAAGACAGTGCACTGTCTCAAACTGCAACTGATTTTACATTTGCAATACTGTAGATGTGCGAGCAAGCAATTTGTTTTCTTCTATCTTGGTAGCTCAATGTCAAGTAACTGCATTCAAACTCCTACTTGCAAATCAGAAACAAGCCTAGGATCTCTCCCTTTGGATCCTCTCCATATGGAATATGGTTCACATCTGTGTTCAATCAAACCAGTTGCTAAATGTCACAATGCCCTCATTCACAGGTAGCTTAAAGAATATTTAGCTGGTAATAAAACAATCTGGGCTCTAGAGTGGAATAGCTCTTCTGATGTATGGTACTGTAAATGTTCCTGTAAAGTATGTATTACCACAAACACACTTGCATGAAGAGACACTGCATAAAAGGCATGCATATGTTGTACATATTCAGTGTTATGACTTTTGCTTGATAAGTAGATGTGGCCCTTCTCTATATGAGTGTCCATGAGCAACACATATAGAGAAACTCTTTATGAGCTGATTGATGGTATATCCCTGTTGTCATACAGACGGATTTCATTTGCTATTTTCCCCTCATTCTCTTTTTAATTCCAGTATTTTAAAATCTATGCCATGGTCAATGATAATTTTAATGGTGTGTGATCCGGACTGTGCTCCTGCAAAAACTTTTATGCCAGCTTCTCCTTCCTCTCAGTTTCTCCTTTCTGCCTTTTAGCCATTGCATTAACAGGCTACATTTCTTCTCCTCCTCTCTCCAGGTAAGAGCAAGTAAAGGAAAGATGGGAATATTCATGGTTATTTTCAGTATCTTCAGAACTAAGCTCTGTCATTGCTAAAAAAAGTTTTCTTTCAGCTTATGAATACACAGTACAACATAGGAATATTGGTGTCAGGGAGTTATGACTGCGGAGACAGGATGTGCTTGTGGTATAGTTCAGAACAATATCACAGCAAGCTTTGAAAATCAGGTTTGTGTTCTTGCATTTCATAGGTCGGTGGGGCCCTGACATCAAGAAGCTGTTCTCCAAGTCTCTTGTACTCCTCAAAAGAGAATAAGCTGCTATGTTTAGAAGAAAAGATGGCTTGCACTTCCAGTATTCAATGAAATAATCAACAATCAGAGGAGGACATAGCCAGCTTCAACACAGGTGGACAACAGGGCATTTATCACAGCTCTCTGAGTAGCCATCAGCAATTGTGAGTCCATGAACACTCAAAAGATGCAACACTGGATTGAGATGAGGGTGTTTGCAGGGTGGCTTCCATGGGCACTTCTGAATGTGCTTGAAATAGAACAACAAATCTTAGATCCAAGCACTTCCTCTAACTTGTAGATGAATCACGCACTGGTTCCTGGGAGAGTTCTCTCAAAGGATTATTTGATCACTTAGCACTACTCAAATAATTGCCTACAGGGTTCAGCTGAATTGCATGGTATTTTACAAGCTTGCATATAACGGCTTGTGTATTCTTACATCAGCAAGCTGTTTTCCTACAGGAAACAATGTTGACTGTGAGTGATGCAAGGAACGGCCTAGTCTAACTCCCAGCAGAGTGTGCATTACTCTGTGCTATGAAGAACATCTGGCTGAAGACTTGCATGGTCATTCAGAAAGGTTATTTGCAGTGCTTTAGCTCTTTGACAAGCTAATGTTTCCTGCAGTAAATATTGCCTTCTCCAAGCTGCTACTTTTTTAGTGAGAGGTTAAGCACTCATCAAAATTACCTCCCAACAGCTATACTCCAGTGCCTTGTAAGGTTCCAAATCCTACAACATCTGCCTGCATTTATTGGGCAAGAAAACTCATAAAATGTTGCATGGCTGTCAGCTGTGGAGGTATTTCAAGACTATCCAACCTGTTAAAGGAGAAGAAAAACTCAACCCATATGTACTTTGCAGCATATTGCTCAACTGTTTGCCATTAGGCATAATGAAACCTTCCCCAAAAACAGTTTTGTATTTCTGTCTGGAAGGGCTCAGACAGTATAGGGAAGAGCACATTATATTAACCTAGATGAAAAGCATGATTCTGCAATGTTACAGCACTTGACATCAGCAGTGTCTATTAAAGAACATTGTGCCCAGAAGCATATGAACACCTCCTGCAGATAATACTCTCAGACATGCAACCCATTTAAGATATGTCCATTTGTCACCCACTACAATGCCATTCAGTCCTGCTAGCCTGACCAGGGGTGTTCTAGGGCACTTTCAATGATGATATAAAACACATTTCACAGCACAGTTTTTCTGAGTCAAAGTTCTTCCCCTGCTGCCTGCTTCTGGGAGTACTGAACCCACAGCCTCAAAGAGCTTTAATAAGTGATGACCGGAGCACTTTTAAGGGCCTGGCTTTTACCACCCTTTTGAGCCTGGTCACCTGTATAGCTCAGTGCAGCTCAACAATGGTGCTGAAAGTGCTGGGATGGTTTATATGTACTCTCAGGATTTGAACCATGGAAAAGCAATTACATTTTATTATATTTTGAGGAAATGTTCCTTTTAACCACTTCTATCAAATGATACTGCAGCTATAGAAGGAAATCACACTGGATTATCTTCAAGAACAAATCAGAAGGGAAATGTTTTAGGCCCAAAAGTGTACATCCTTACAACAATGATGTAGACTGTTTCTGTGCAACCCCTTGTTGAAAAAACAGCCACCAAAACTGACTTTATTTGGGTCACTCCATGGACACCAGAGATTAAAGATTCCTCCAGATGTAGTTTCATCCTGGAACCAATCCTCCACTGACAGGTAACAGGACACGATAAAAGAAAGCTGGATTTGCCCCCTCCTGTGCTGTTTAGTGGCTACGAGATTCCAGTTCCCAGGTCAACATTAAAATCTAACTAGCCCTATGACATCTGCTGTCATGCAGCTGGGGATAAATCTCTGACTCGTGAACATAGCCACATATTTAGCAACTCCCTTCCCCTTGAGCAAGGTGAATCTCTAAATACCAATGGAAAAGATAAGAGCAAGCTGGGCAGCGCGTCTCCACTCTTTGACCCATTACTCAGGATCATGGCAACTCTCAACCGAACACTCCAGAGCCAGACATTTGCCCCCAGACTTTTCCAGGCCTCTATGCACTGCTTCAGTACTGCAGCGCCTCCAGGAAAAACCCCACAATGGACAACAGGGGATGCTCAGAGAAAAGTGTAAGAAACAGGACAAAAGCAGAGTGATCTTTGCGCTGATACTGCCTTGTCCACTTCAATTAATCTGCCAGTTACAAACTAAGACAAGTTTATATCCTCCTCTTTTATCTTTAATAACTGTCAATGGACTCTTCTTCAGACAGTGCAGGTATTCTCATAGGTCACAGTATTGTAGTGCAGAAGTTTCAGTGCTTAAACCTTGCCAATATAAATAGAAAGTGCATCCAAATTACATATAAAAAAGCCATGCAAGAGCATTATCCAACGCCAGCACAGCAGTTAAGAAACTCCTGAGTTGCACAAACTGAAGCAGAGTCAGACCTTATTTGTTCACAAACAACATCACTGTCTTTGATCATATGACTGCGTTCTATTTTTTCCACCAGAGCATTATCTCACACAGTGCCTGGAAATGAGATACAATAAAAAGGAGTACCAATACTGCACCAGCATCATGAATCTGGTGTTTCCTAACTTTCAAGTGCTTTACTATGCAGGTATGATGTTTCTTGATATGTAATTTAACACTAGCTCTTCTATTGCCTTCTAGACATTTTCAAGAAAACATTATTTGGTATACTGAATCAATTATTCAGCGAAGCTTCTATAACATTTTAGCATATTCTATGCCAACTGCACTATAAACTGCATAATCAAGGCCAAATTAATAATTTCCCAAGCTGTTACTGTCCTATGATTGGGGTTTTTTTGTTTGTTTTTTGTTTTGTTTTTTACAAAAAGTGATGAAAACAGAATCCACAAACAGGAGTCTCTGTGACTGTTTCTATGCTGAATTTGCTCATTAACCACATTTTGAGTAATCCATCTGACCTCCGCGAGCGGTCCCAAGACAGTCAAGCAGCAGATAGACCTTATGGATATCAAGTCTGATCTTTTGTACAGGACAACCACAGAATTTTATCCAATACTTCCTGCAGTGAACCAATGATTTGTCTTACACTCAAACACATCCTTCTAAAACTACCTGCAGTAGTTCTTAAGCACAGAGATTTGGACAGACACTCTGAAACACAGGAAACAAGCTAGAAGAATGAAGCCTCATGAAGTGCAAACCAGCTCTTCACAGCAGGCAGCTGGGTGTGGGCAGAGCCCTCCTCCACACATCCCTCTGGTGAAACCTCCTCTTGAGCACTTCAGCCGACAGCAGATGCAAGATACCTCCAAAGTAAATCCTCTGTCTCAGAAAAGATTCCTGATTTTGGCCGTGCCATCGTCATATCTTCAGTTAACATAATTTGCCATTACTTCCATGGGTGCTCTTCAGCCATGAGAACCTGTGCTCCCACACAGCTTTAAGCCTTATCACAAACCCTGGTGTTCTCAGGGACAAAGACATTGACAATAAACCCCTGATGAGTCCAGACACAGCAGAAGTTATAGATGTTTTGTCAGCCCATTTCTCTCTTACAAACACACATTTGCTCCCCTAGCTTCAGGACCATCCACCCCGGTGTCTGCTCCTTCCAAGAGCATACCCTCTTCCCAAATCCCTCCTTGTTTAATAACAACCAGGAATGAGTTCTGAATGGAACCTCAAAAACGGAAGTAAATGGGAAAAGTTAGAGCAGGGTTTTCTCCTTGGGTAGCAGTAGCATAGATCGTTGCAGGTTAAAGTGCATCGCTGTCAACACCTTTGCCTCTCTCCTTGACTACCCTCTCCTGTAAGATGGCAAGTAAATGTAGCGTGGTCAGCCCCTGGTGTTTAAAAGTCTTTGAAAGGGAGACTGTGCTGTTATTCTGAGGAACCTTTGTATTTACGCTGTAAAAAGTGAGGTCAGATCCCTCCTGAAGAGAGGCTTCTCCCTGCTGAACTCACCACGGAGTGGAGCACAGCTTTACTGCCACAGTTTTAGACTGCAACTAATGCAAACCAGCTGTGAAGCAGAAGCTTTTGAAAGAGACTATCCATTTTCTACTGAGGGTTTAATTTTATGAATCTAAGGCATCTGAGTGACAGTTTGCTGAGAACTTGCTCTCGCTCTCCTTTATTTTCTGGGACTTCAGATGGACTCAGCATCTGTATGCCAAAGTGTGATCCACATTTCTCAAGTGTAGATTGAAATTTCCTCTTCTCACATATTTCATCACCAAGTACTTAAAGAATCAAGCTTAAAATTAAACATGCCACTTCCTTTGCAAAATTAATGCATGCAGAGCTAGCTTCATGCCAAATAGATATTTATGGACTTATATTAAGTATGTAACACACAAACTGGCACAAAACTGCAAGAAATGCAGGCCTCTTGCAAAAAAAAATTGTCTAGATTATCCAGATATTAACAAGAGACAAAATATTTCCAGCATAAGAAAACATTTCAATTGATTAAATATTCAGATTTTACTTGGTCTAAAGCCAGGAGAACAATAAGCAATTCATTCCACAAACATAACAAACATACATAATTAGTCCATTTCAAATCAGTGTTGCACAAAAGAAATGCTGCTTTCTATTCATTCGTTATTTGACAGCTGATCAGAATGGACTCTACAAAGAAAACAAATGCTCAGCAGTAGCAAAGAATTTCACTGCGTAGGTCTTTGGCCCCAAGTTTATGTCCATACTGAACTCAATACTGCTTTGCAAATCCTTGGCAAAGGAAAGCTATCCCAGTTACATAACTGAATTTTCCTTTGTAATGTAAAAAGTATTTTGTGGGTAGATGGATTTGGATATTAAGAAAAAAAGTGGTCAAATCTTTTCCTGCCCAGTGACAGTATCCACAGTGATCTTTGGCCAGTTTTAACTGTTGTGCAACTTCATAGTTTCATACCAGCTGTCATTTTAGCAATAATAACTGAAGAGCAAGGCATTGTCTAGGAATTAATGACAAGCTGAGAAGAGATGGCCTGATGCGCAATAAAGGGCTAACACATGCTCATGCAACCACAGGAAATGCTCAGTAAGCTGGCTGCTATTGCGCTCTCTGCATAGCTGATGGTTTTCCATGTCAGCTAATGTGCTGGCGCAGTTTTCTCTTTGTATTTTACATAGCTCATTAAATTATAAGTTTCTTATATTCTGCAGCTTTGTCCCCTACCCTCAGCAGCAACAGTTTCCTCAACTGTCAGTTAAGATTATAAGTTCTTTGGGGCAGAAGTTTAATATAATCTTTGAGTTTATGTTTCAATTTCTATCATTGAATAATAATTTTACCAAAAGTCTGAGCAAATAACTGAACCGCTAAATTGTCAGAAAATGTAAACTTTGAAAAATGTGTGCTAAAAAGCACGCTTTGAATATCTAGTCTAGGATGTTGTTTGGGGATTTGGTACTGTATTTGTACACTTACATGAGGATTGCTTAAGAAATGGCATAGACCTAGAAGCAACTTTTATTTACCAGCATTACAAATTTATCACCGTAAAGACAAAAATCTACACAAGCTGTTACTTCCTCTTCTGATTCATGATTAAAAAATGAGTGGCATCCCCAAATTGGTCACATGCATATTTCAAATATCTTCACCTCATTATGAAACTAACTGATTTTGTAAATACAATAATGACATGAAACAACACTATATACAGCACTGGTTAAAAAAAAAAAAAGAGAAAAAAGTCACTCCATCAGAGTAAATAAGTGGATACCAGACTTCAGTCTATTTGAATGTTACTCAAAGTCTGATGATACACTGTCATATCCACTGTTGCATGGCAATTAAAATCATTATTTCAATCTATAGTACATTTGTGGTATAGTTTCATGTCATTTTTATGAGCTATGGAACTTGCTAATGCCATCTTTTTTATCTGTATACATGTGTGACATATTGCATTAGCTATTTGGATTATAAACTCTTCCACATTTAATTTACTTTCATGCTAGGGAAGCATGAAAATAGATTTCCCCTTCTGGCTGGCTGTACAATAGTTTTTTCTGTAACACGTAGTGACCAAAAGAATGTTCTATCTTCATTCTTGCTTTTTGGTGGATTCTGTTCTTGTTCAAGAACCAGGATACCATTCGTAATTGGAGTTAAACATGAAAAGCTGAACACTACCCCGTTACACCTGCACCATCTGTGTTTGTAATGAAAATGAACAGACGTAAGACAGCAGAATTTGGCTTCAGAAGAACCATCTTACTGATAACAGCCCATCAGGGAGGTGAGGCTGCAACCTGACACATGTACCCTAGCCAGAGTCAGTGCTGGTACCAAAGAAACATGAGAGCAAACAACCACCAACTATGTTGGCACTTACTGTAGGAGAACATTTGTCCTAGAGCCCTATGAGACAAAGTATTGCCCAAGAAGTCATTTATTCCTTGGTGATCGGTGTAACACACCTACAATGGGTGCCTATTTGGTGGCTGGACCCCGTAACTCAAAAATGAGGGGACAGCGAAGAGGATTCACACAAGCTGCACAATCTGCTCAAGATTCATAGTCTGACCACCCATGCCTGCCTGCAGATGTCTTCACTACGTTGCTCTGGAAGCTAGTTCTCAATGTAGGCAAACAATACCAGTTATTTCACTGCTGCACTTGATCTATTACCATCTTACAATACTTGCAGAACTTAGCTTGAGGAAATAATTTTTTTCCTCACACTTTAAAATACGAAACTGAGCAGCACACACTCCTGGAGATAGATTTCCCTGCTGATCCCCTGCACGTCACCCTCTTCAAGATCTCTCTTTCAACATTTTGTCCTTGAAGTGGGGGTTAAGAGCTTGACTCTTAAACTCCCCCTGAAATTTGATTTTATAAAAATATGTAAACAAAAATTTGCCCTATTCAGCTGATTTAGCCCATCACGCAAAGTCCCTGCCTGGGTCAGCAACAGGATGACCAAAAGGACTGCTGTGAACTTGGCAAAAGTCTCAAGGATCCTGGAGCTGAGAGGCATGGAGAGTTGCTTGCTCGCATTAGGGAGACGCAGCGATCACCTCCCCACCCCCAAGTGTTGTGGCGTGGGAAAGCACTGAGCATGCATTCCTCGGTAGCACTCAGCACAGGAAGGCTCCTGGCTTCTCACTCAAACCTTTCAATAGCATTCAGCAAGGTAAATAAACCGTACAGTCAGGGAGCTTCAGACTGCTCCTCTCATGGGCAAGGAGAAGGGTGGAAATATTTGTTTACAACAGGAAGACCAATTTACTCCTGCTCCCTTTGCCTTGGAGTAAGCACCTGCCACTTGCAGACCTGTTTTCCTCTGTTTTCTTTTGCATTAAAGGCTTAGTGAGCTTGTTGAAATGATCTTCCTGGCATAAAAATCTGAAAAGAAGTGTTTTCATCTAATACTATAGCATCACCCAAGGGAACATTATCTAAAAGCACTCTGGGCACATTCATGCTCATACACATATCCATGAAGTTTCTCCCAGCCTGTTTTGGTCCAACACATGGTTCTGTCATTACTGTTTGCAAGCATAACATTTTCAAGTGCTGATGCACAAAATTTGCTTGTCTAAACCTCTTGATTGAACAAAGGGGCCATCTTAAAAACTTCAGTCCCATGTGAGTCAAGACTTTGCGTTCTCAAACAGCTCAGATTCATCTAAGCTAACACAAAGCACATGTGGAAGCTGTGTTCTGGGGAAACAGAAAACAACAGAAACCAAAACAGGAATAACCCCATCTTCTATGGCAGCAAAAGCCACAGTTGGAAGCATTGCTGACAACGTAACACAATCTCAAGACAAGATCGATAAATTCAAGGAGCAAAACAGCAGCCAAAAACTGAACTCCTGCTAGGAGAAGGACAGATGAAGCTTGAAGGAGTCAAGGTGACAAAAAAACCCCAACCATAGGCTACAGGGTTTTAAACATTTTTTGTGCCACATTCAACCCAGGTGTCTCCAGCATGCCCCATGAGGAATTCAAGCCACGAAAATCACCTTAGTGTTAGAGATATGTGCTCTGACAAAACTAGCATGTGAAGTCTCAGCAGAGGGCCACCTCCCAGTCTTCTGATTTCTAGAATAAAAAAGGTTTTACCTTGTTTCCCAGTTTCCTTACCTGTTTAGGATTTTATTTGCTCTCAGACTTAAAATCGAAGTGGATGCATCTGTCAACCTTTCACATTTAGGGTGCAGAAGAATTGAGAGAATTGTCAGAGACAGTTTTGCCCAGGAGCATAGCTGAGTGCAATGACACAAGAGGACATTCTACCTACAGGTTTTAAAAAAGGCTCCCAGCAATATCAAAAAGCAAACTGAGAGACCTCACCTCTCTCCCCTTCCATGGCTTCTACAAGAACTCGGGAAAACCATGCAATTCCTCATTGGTTTTCCAGTCCTTGGAAAACCTCTGAGGGAAGGATAAAGTGAAGACAGAGCTTTATCCTAGCGTGCATTCACCTTCCCTCCAGCAGAGTCACTCCTCTTGGAGTGACATTTTTACTCCAGTGTAACAACCTCTCAGAGAGCTCACGTGCGTGTAGTACGGACAGACTAGCACTGCTGACGGGAGAGCTGCTGAAGTTGTACATGAGCTGCTTTTAAACTAGCGAGTCTGGATACGCATAGCCACAGCAGGAAAGGGTGCAGCATGTTCAGCCTGCGTGGCTGATGGGCTTCCTGACTCTTCCCGTTCATCAGCACCTAGACTGGGTAATTTTAAACTACTTGAGATATTTTCATTTGTGCTACTGTCATATCTTTGACAGTAATTAAGATATTTGGTAAGAAACAGCAAGAATATTCACTTTTTGATCTCTTGGAAATGTTTTTTTAATGCTTGTCTCAGTTCATGCAACCATGGCAATTCATGCTTAATGCAAGGCACTTTCAAACACAGGTGTGTTGAGGTTTAGGAGGAGACAATCTTTATTTTTCACTAGTCAAGTTCAATACAAACACCAAAGTGGACTCAGAATATGAGGACTACTGAGGTGAGGAGCGGAACTGCCAGGGGACTCAAGGTGAAGGCACAGAGATGGAGTGACATTTTAAGGACATATACTCGTTCTTCTTCTTGTATATAAAATGATAGATAAAGCTGAAATGGTTATGCTATGGTTCCTCTTGTCTGCTATTATTGCATTAGAACTTCTCATCATTCTTTGTAGGATTGCCTGGACAAGTGTTTTTAAATTCAGATTACACAGAGTACAACCATGTTTTAGTAATCATTCAATTCATACTTAATGACTCAACCAGTCCCAGGAAAATAAATAAACAAATAAACATTGAGATAATTCATAAAGATTAGTAACAGTACATACTGGAGGAAAAAGCACATGGAATACCAGCCAAATAATGAAAATCTGCCATATGTACTTCAGGTTTCTGACCAACAGCACCAAAATGCTCAAAGAAATCAAATACCATGCTAGAAACGGGCTAAAGGGAATCACAAATGAAATTCCACCATTTTTATTTACTTTACACTTCTTGGCAACTCAGATTGAAACCCTTTCATGACTTTCCTGGAATTGGCAAGTCAACATTCAGTCTCCCGAGAGTTGGTGTTTCATACAGCTTCTCAAATGGAATGACCAGAAAAGAATTTTAAGTTTTATTTTTAGAAATAAAAGTATATTTTGGCATTCCTGGTTGTACAACAAAACAAAGTGTTATAAAGCCACAAGTACAAGGCACTGTCTTTGAAGACTTAAGGGAATCCAACTGTTTATTTTGTAATTAATTATTTATTCTGACAACAATAAACCTGTTATTCTAAACTTACTAAATCTTAGCTCAGTAACCTTAAGGAAAAAACAACTGCTTTCTGCTCCACTCTTCTGAACCTTACCTGAGTAGTCTGTAGGTAGTTAACGATGCTGGTACTTTGGGAGTTAGAAAAGGCAGATGTATCTTAGCAGGTATTAGTTATGCCTTACCAGTAAAAATTTTTTTTTTAGTATCAAGGTGTCAGCTTTAAAAAATAAAATTAGTGGAGAGAATGTGAAGCAGTTTAACGACAGGGCAGTTTGTTCAGGACAGCATAGGGCAGAAGCATAAAACTAACATTACTGTTTGCATAAAGTGTAAAACCACCTTTGTTTTGCTTCCACTAGGAATCCACACTAACACAACAATCCCAGGTATGCATCACAAAATTAATTAAAAAAAGGAAAACACAGTTTCTGAAGAAAGGTAAAGGTTATACTGATCATATGTGAAGTTTTGCTAGGGTACTTTAGTGCTAAATCCAGTACCTCAGGCAGAAATTAATTCCATGATGAGCAAAACAGAAAGACCAACCTCCTACTCTGATTGTCTGTACCTAAGCTTTTTGTTGTAATTGCAAAAGAAGAAGAACTGGTCTAATATGGAGGTACAGGATTCTGACTGCTCACAGCACATCCTGCAAGGCACCAAGCTGTACTCACCATGCATCTGGTACGTGTACGGTGCTTGTCCGGCGGTCGGGGTACTGAAGCTGGATCCATAGCTGAGAAACCCACTCTGTCCTGGGGAATGGCTCAGGCTGTCCTCTGTTTTGATGCCTTCATAATAGAGTAGGGCATAGAGTAGGAACCAAGAGCAGAACATGAGTGTTTATCATATAAAGGCATAAAAAAGCAAGTTTAGGAATTAACAATTATTCAGCTAGATTTTAACATAATAAACTCCTTTTTTCCCCCCCCACTTTTTTTTTTTAAAAAATTATCTGCATTACCTGAACAGGTCTCTACAATAAAAGAGTAAAGTACATTCATCACAAATAATATTTGAGTCAACCATATCCTGTATGCACACCTGAATGAACTTTTGCTAAGATGAGGAAACAACCATGAATAATATTGTTTTCAAAAAAAAATTTATGAACAAATAGTTTTGTTTTAGAATTAAATGAACTCATTGACTCATGAACTTTCTGAACGGTTATCAGATGCAAGCAATCATTAACAAAACAACAGGACCTTCAGCAAAATAACCTCAAGACTTCTGTTCTCAACAGAATTGTCTTTTACTTGCATTATATTTTCAGCTTTGGTAACAAAGTATTTATTGGCAAGTCATACAGGAGGGTTATCATCTATTCAGTTAGATATAACATACAGTTCAAGAATAATAGGTAAGCCCTGAAGCCACAAAAATCTTTTCATTACTAAAATCAGGCAATTAAACTGACAATTTACAGGGAGAACAGCAATAGCTGAATTAAACATTGCAAGATGAAACCTTTGCTGGTAGTGAAAGGGGTTGATATTTTATTCTGAGATGCTGCTGAGATTGTACAGCTGTATTATTAAAATAAACAGCTGAAAGGTGCGTCTCATTATGAACCCTTTGGGCGTGATCCTTCCCTGCTTTGCATGCCTATTTGCACAAAACAAAAAATGGCCATTGGACACACCCTGAGTGCTGGGCCTGAACAAAGACCCTGTTGATGTTCTGGCCTTGGATTTATATACTTCCCAGGCTGTTTTCATCTTTTAGCACTTGTAGGTAAAACTGCCAAAAGACAAGTCGAATTCACGCAACTTTCACCAAACATGCTGCTTTCTAGCTTAATGACACTTAAAAGTAACAAGTCTGCATTTGCTCAGGTTGGGAATAAGTTCTCCCAGATATTGCTTTGTCTAATAAAAATCACCACTTTTAGCTTTAGGTGAGACCAACTGCAATGCAATTTGAGTACAAGTTAGCAACAAGATGACAATGCTGCATTGTGAAACGCAGGACGTTTATTTGGACAGTGAATGAACATGTGTTGGTGCAAGCGTCCAGCTCCATTACTGCTGAGGAAGCGAAGGGATTTGCGAGTGTGCGCAGAGAAGCTGCTTTTCATAACATCCCATGCTTTTCAATTACATCAGCACTCCACATGCAAGCATTCAACCTACCCCAGCTACAATTAATCTTCAGCGAATGGGCCTTTTTGGAAGTCTAAAAATTGTTGTCAGACAGTGAAATAACTTAGCACCAAATTAATTTCCACAGAAGTGTTCTGTTTTGTCTAGAAACTGTCCCAGTTTTATTTTTGTGCCTAAAAACAATACTGCTTCATTGTTCTTGGTTGTCAGCCAGGTGGAGTTTTTCATATGCTGTGTGGAGTATCTTAGAGAGGGTATATGGGCTGGGGGAGGGAAATCACTGTTCAAGGATGCTAAGAGGTCATCCACAGGATTTATAACCAGCATATGGGCCTGACACATGTATGCCCTAAAGACGCTAGGCAGTAGCAAATGGCTCTACTTTCACCTGCTCTAACAGGACAACTGTTCAGAGTTTGCCCTGGAAATCAGCCAGCTGATGCAAACACACAAGTAGCTTCAGGAAAGGGTCTCAAAACATTCCTCTCATCATCCTGGTAGAGCTTTGGCTCTGCCAAGCCCACTTCCCTGGCCTTCCAGACTCTTGCATTGAATTTCCCTTCAGTAAAAGCCTTGTCAATAGCTGTATGAAAACTTCTTTTTGGTAAGGGGTACTGTATTTGCCAAGCAAACGAAGGTGTTGAAGAGCACAAGAGAAAACGGGAGCAGAAACAGAACTATAAAGCCACTGTAATGCTGCAAGACTCGGCACTTACAGGACCAGCTGGGAATAAAGACCCCAAAGCTTTCTGTTAAAGAGACATACCTAAGCAAGAGCAGCATCTCTTTGGAGTGGGAAGAACTTCCCAGCTCCCTCAAGAGCTCGGTATTTCCATGCAGAGCTTGAGGACACCCTTAACACTTACCAGGCATTCCCCCCCTCAGGAGTGCTGGTTTAGTTAGTCCCCTGCCTGAATCCCCCAGCTGCTCCTGCCCAGCACCGTCTCCCCACAGCTGCTGGAGAGGCTGTGCAGGAAAGCAGGAAACAAAGCTGACTGGTGTTAGAAATGTTCACTGCACCTACAGCTAATAACAGTCCATTTAAATACGAACCAACTTCCAAAACCAAAGTACTTTGTATCATTTCACCCATCCCTTATTCTGCTCTGTGTCTTGGTTCTTCCATAGTAATACACAAAAAGTTTTTCTTAAAGAAGCTTGTATCATTGAAAGTCCAGGAAGAATCAAGGAAGGCAAAGTGTAGTTTACCTAAAATATCATATTTACTGCAAGACACTTTGTCTTGGCATTGAGTCATAGGAACAGTCACCGGCTACTGCTCCTAAGTGGTGCATCCTACTGAACCTGAGTTTCTCATGCTGTCTCATATCTTACTACTGACTGGCTCCAAACTTACTTAATTGTAAGATCATAACCCAGGATATCAAGAGCTCATAGATAGTTCAAAGTAATCCTAACATTTTTAGCAAAGTTAGATTTTCCTCTAAGCCTAAGAAGAGAACATTGCCAAGACAGAAAGGACCTTTCATTCTAAAGCTGAAGACTTCAAATATATTTTTATACGAGCAAGAGGAAAATGTCCTAAAAGGTAACATGATGTCAGAGTACTCACTGTAGGAGGGTATGCCATAGGGCTGCCCCGGCGGAGGATAGGCAGTGTATGCAGCAGCCTGCTGGATTCCCGCGCTGTACTGAGTCTGTCCATATGTTGCCATTGTTGGGAAAGATGGGACTGTCACTATATGGGGATAATGTCTATTCAGAACAAGAAAACAGAAGGTCTAAGGCAATAGTTACTGCTTATGATCTTCTAGAGCACATATAGAACGCTTCTAGACAGTTTGAAAAATATCGAAAGTATGATGCTGAATATTTTGGGAACTCAGAATTGACTAGACTGGGGAAAAAGTTTATTTCAGTATACTGGTCCTGATATGACTTATTAAAATTAGGCTACATAAATGTATGGGGACTTTAAGACCACAGAAAATACGTGCAAGTTAAAAAAATAAAATAAAATCAACATTCTGAACTTTCATGTTTCATTTTGAGTTTGCCAAACAAGCGAGTGTCATGGGAAGCCTCTGACATTTCAATGTATTGCTCTGTGGTAACTCATAAATACAATATTCAAACTGATAAGGTTGGGATTCCCAGGGGTACGAAAGTACAGTGCACAGGACCTCAAACCTTCTTTCACTCTGTATCTAACAAGATTAAGAACCAGTTACTTCACTGGGCCAGAGATGTGCAGCTGAACAGGTGGATTGGCTTAAGGTGAATGCTTTTTAAGGTGACAGAAGTCTGCACAAAATGGCTGTCAGCAAAACACGGTTTTTAAATTACAGCACTTGGCACAAGCACTCACTTTGTGGAGTACAGATGGAGAGGACACTGTGGTGCTGCTTTGCTGCTGCCTGGAAAACAAAATAAAAGGGTCTTAGATTTTAATCATGTTCTGTTCTATGGCCAAGATGATACCACTGCTTTTACCATTGCTGGTTTGAGAAAAATATACAGGAATGAGAAGACTTTGTTTTTAGTGAATCTTCACAAACTGAAGTAGGTAAGAAAGCTATTCTCCACTTAACAACTTAAGTTTGTGAATTAAACACTTAAAGCATGCTCTATTTAATGAAATATGCGAATACATATGAAGTCTAAATACATGCAAATAGTGCTATGGGTTTAAGTAACTTGTTATGCCATGAACTTGGAGAGAATGTCCAAAAAGATCCAACATGCTCATATATGAAGTGTCCGTTCTTCCCAATTAAACTCTGTTTTGAAATTGTTCTTTCCTATACAACCCTTTTCCACAACATTTTACATGGCTTTATCATTTTACATTAAAACATGGAGATTACACTAAGCTATTTTTAAAAATAACAGAGACATTCAATCTGATACCTTTTAAAATTAAATGTCATTAAAAAACACATTTTTGTCTTTGCTCACTTATTTATTGAAAAACCTCAATGGAGGTGCATGAGTTCTAACTAAAAATATTAATTAATAGAAATTACTCTTTTTTTAGAATATTAATTTCTATAAGGTCTACTATATGTAATAATAATACTAAAAATACTAATTACAAGATTTTTTTTTAGAATGTTAATTTCTATAATGTTTACTGTATATAATAATACTGAAGTTCTAAATTTCCTAGGAAACATAATACTGACTTTTGTAAGACTGAGCTGAATTTCCTAGAAAACAATAACATTTGATTAAAATATTGAAACATCTAAAATGCACACTTCCTTAAAAAGGAAGCCCTTCTTTCATAAAATTAGAAATCTTCAGAGATAACTCTATTCAAAATAATAATAATATCAATGTACAACTTGCTTCTCCAGGACAATTGCAGTTGTTTAACAAGAACTACACATTAGGTTAGAACAGATAAAAATTTGAAAATAAAGGTGCCTGTGCAGGTGCTTACTGAACTCTTTTCTGCATCTGAAAGCAGACAGCCTTTTTTTGGTAACGTTCCTGAGCCTCTCAGCTCTCTCCCCAGCAACCTGTCACCCCAATGAGTGCCTCCAAGCTGACTGCGACCGCTTTCTTGCCCCATACATACCTTTAAGAATCTCTCAACTGTTTCACGTCCAGTATCACAGAAGTGTTACTGCAGCATTGTTGCCTTAGGGAAGGTGGCTCTGGTAACAAAGGCACTGATGACTAGGGGGAACAGGTTTCAGAGTGAGCTGGCTGTGACCGCATCGACACTGCTGCTTATTATTATTACTACTATGAGAAAAACCCAGCTTGGGTACACCTATCTGTGCAGCAACACACCCCAAGAGCCATCTGTCCACAAGCCTATGTGACGGTCTCTAATGTCTTTCCTAGCACCATGCTGGATGCCTGTTCCACTCCCTTCCTCTCCTCTCCAGGTATGAAGAAGAAACAGAACAAACTCGTCTAAATTCTATGATTCTAAATACAGCCACTGTGTTCAAATACACTTTTATCACCCATTTTTTGCTCTTCTTCCTACAAAGTGCTTTCCTGTGCCATATCCCTCTCACTGCACCCTCCTCCACATCAAATTCAAACCTCATGCCCTTTCTGATCCCATCGCTCACAAGCTGTCTCCCAGTTCTGCCAGAGCTCTCCCAACCAAAACAACTGCAGAACACAACCCCAAAACACTGCAGAGGGGCAAACAGTCCTCTCCCAAGGTTCCCTGCAGAAAATACGTACTCTGCGCAGTGACCTGTTTGCAAAGGACAGCTCAGGTAGGAGAAGAGTGTGCCAGGGAAGGGACAGTGCAACTGGTAAAGTCCTAATCACTAGCAGCATCACCCTAATCACCAACAGAAACAAGACCATAACGACTCCTTCCTCATGCTCTTACAACCCTGAAACACCTTAGAAAAGTAAAAAGTATGAGCAACCTGCCTTAGTTCCTCTACCTATAAAATGTGGATAACAGTAACCTATTTCCCAAGCAAAAGGCAGAGAGGTTTAATTTAAAATAAAAAATTTAAAAATTGACAAAGGACGGTGTTATACAAATGTAGATATTTATTTATAAATACAGATATAGAAAAAACCATTGTTTTTAAATCCAGTGCTGGGCTTACCTGACTCACCTTCACACTCACTATGAAACAATTGCTCTGACTTACCTGAAAGAAAACAGTTTAGAAAATTAGTTTAGATTGTGAAAACAAAAAAAGAATACCATCTCCGCAACACTGTTCCTCTTTACCAAAGACGACTGCATTGCAGAAATACGCTTTTTTAGTTTTCATTCATTTATTTCTTAATGCCTTTTATATTTGAAAAACAGTAGAACAGACAGTTTGAGAATAAGCTTAATTTCTTTTCTGTTTGAAAAATATTACACCTTCAAACTTTTTTATTTATGAAAGAGGTAAGTAAAGACTGAATGCGTTTGCCCAGAATGCCAAGTGGGGATTTTACTGCGTGTGAATATGCAATATGCTTCTGTCATTGCCAAAAGAAGGCAAGTTAAACCTACATGTGTTTATACACAACAGTATAGGACGACAAGCAAAATCTGCATTTGGAAATTATATTGATATAATTGCACGTCATGACAAGCACCCATGAAAACGCAGGCCAGACATCTACATGTACATCGACATAAGTAAGTATTGTGACTGGACTTGCTAAAATCAAAGCTGTCTGTGTATTACAGAGCATACATTTGTGTGGATTTATTACATTAAAAGCTCTGGCAGTCTGAGACTTGACAAACACACAAGTATTTTCCTGTTCTTCAAATTAACAAGAAGTATTTTCAAGGGAAAGAGCATAATCTTGGTAGCACAGGGGATTATTCTGTAGAAAAATAACCATAATATTTCTATAAGAAATGTATCAACATGAGCTGTCACTAGCAAACTGGTTCCCTACAGTACAAGTGCTATGTTGGCTCTTATTTGTATCACATAATAACAAACTTCTCCTGCACCAAGAAGTTTACTAAATGATGTATTTAAAAATCATTTCTAGCTCTAATCTTTTCTGCAAACACATACATATAAAAGGATGTTTCCTTTAGATTGTTATCCCTTCAACTTCTCTTGTAAATAGGCAGTCATGATGTACATCATTTAATCACGCAATTTCTAATGCCTTAGCAAACATGCAAACAAAACATCTCCTTGGCTTCTAAGAGCCTATAAATGAAGGGTTAAACATACTTCTAAAATATAATAGCCAGTGCCTTTTGCTAACTCCGCTCCAACAGGAAGGCTGACAGATCCTGACCGCAGCAAACAATAGCTGGGATTGTACTAGCAAGAACTAGTTCAGCTGCATCACTTGCCAATAATTTTTTTAGCAGATTTAACATTCTTCTGTTTCCTTCACTTGAACAGTATGATGGGGTGGGGGGGAAGGAGGAGGAGAAGAGCAGATAAATTTCCATCAGAGCCTTAACCACTGAAAGAATTTGTCCTTGGTACCTGCCAAATATGAAACTTCAGACCAGAGGCCAGCAGGGCTAACCGTTTGGAGGTGAGAGCAATGATCTCAGAGCGATGCAAACTGGAGCATGGGGCTGCTTTGGCAAACTGTTTTCTGGCTGCATGATACATTGTTGGGCCTGGGAGCCCCAGAGCCCCCACGCTCCCCACCACAACGCAGCAGCACACCCACCAAAGCACAGGGCTCATGTTCATGCCACTGGGGCTCTAGTGGGGTCCAAACAAAAACCACCAGCTCTACACAAAACGCCTTTTATACCTGTAATTATTCCACTGGAGCAAACATACACATGCCCATATATGTATGTATGCACCTACTATACACAGATATATATCTACATATAAAATGCTTCAATTCCATTTGCATTCAAACCATTGCTGAACTAAAGGATTCAGCCACAACTGGAGCATGTACAAAAAATACTCAAAAATCTCAGTTGCCCACTATACTGTAGAACTGATTGTCAGAGGCCTTGCATGTGGCCAGTTCCCTTTGGTTACATATATATACACGTTATGTTAAAGCCAGTAAACAGTAAGCAAAAGAGGCAGCCTACCTTCTATGTCATCTGGAGCCGTGGCATAAGTGTTAGAAAGGTTAAGCTTCAGTCTGTCAGGGCACTCTTTATTTACAGTCAGGCTGGGTGATATCACTAGATCTAGCATTTCCTTATACCTGAAGGAAAACAAAGGAAAAATATAATTTATTCATTAATTATGCATGCTCACTAATGATTCAATTTTTTTCCCTAAGAGTATAAATATTAAAGCTGATTACCTAAACCCAGGCTTCATATAAATTCCACATAATAACATTCACTAAATTTTTCATCAAAGGGAAATGCTGAATTAAAATGAAGTACTTGCTCCCTTGGAGATTACACCCATCTGATGAACGCTTTCCCTTTCTTCCTGGATTTTGCCATACAAAACTAAATTTCCTTATCTCATATGCCATCAGAGTGAGAACGTACACACGAGCATCCAGTGAGGCTCCAGAACAGACTGTTAAGGGCTGAAAATGAAGCTGAGGACAGCTAACAGCATTATCTAGTCTTACAAGATAATAAGGTTAGTACTGGCGATAGGATCAGTTTTCCAGGGGACACGTAAACTAGGCACCTAACTACAATGTCCTGACCATTAGGTGGCAGTGATACAAGGACAGTCCTTTTCGCATACATAACATCATCTCATTTAACTGAAAATTTCAAGTGAACAATATACAGGACCCGAGTCTCCAAAGAAAAACGTAACCGTTCATATGTGCACACAACCTACAGTACAATGAAAGCTTACAAACTCTGCATTACACAAACAGTTCAGAAAAGAGAATGACTAAATCATTATTCCAGACTCTATGCACAACATGAATTGGTCTATTCATCTAAATACCGCCCTTTTCAATATATATGTCCAACTCCAGCTATACACTGTTTCAGAAGTGGACTCTGAAGATACTTGCTTGAAGTACATCTGCTTGCTTGCCTTGGAAGTGCTGGATGTTTTCAGTGGATACAAAATATGGCATTCAGTGCAGAGATTTGCATACCTATGTTTGCAAGATTGTATAAAGGCAACTGGGTGAGTACAGTATGGAAACCGTGTGCTACATTAGATATCTGCCCAATGGCTTTTATGCAAAGCAGGTTTCCTGGATACCTTTACCCCCATAATGTTCTGCCCTTGTTCCCTGTGCAACTAATGCCTGCAGCTGGAAGTGCAAAGAACCCACTGGCCAAAGAAAAGCTGAAGCTAAATTTGTCAATTAATTGTATTTTTTTTAAAAAAAAAAATATGCACAATGCCATGAAGACCTCAAATAGGTCTTCTGAGATTTTCTAAATTTTCTAAGACCACACCAATATATTTTGCAGCTTTTGGTCCTGAACACATGATGAAAAGAGGAGGACTCAAAGCTGCTACATCCTTCTTCACTTTTTGCAGCCACATAGAGTATGTCCTCACTTCGGTCCCCTGGAGGCTATTGGAGGTAATTAGGGATATTAGGGAAAAGCATAACTGTGCTCTTGAACAGAGCTGGGACCTTTATAGTCCAGCTCAGACAGATGGCATGGCAGCAACAGTCCGGTAGCAATCCATAGCACACCTAAAACATCATGAAACTAAAGACAACAGTGCATAAACCTGAAATCTCAACACTGGGCTTCTGCAATACTAATCTGTGCACTTCTGTGAGAAGCAAAGAGGTTTGTTTTGATCTTCTGTTTAAATACCACCGTATGATTTTACCAGCTTCGACGAACAGAGAACAATAAACCACATACTTTTTACATGAACCTCTCCAATCAATTTTACAAAGCCCACAAGTCCCTGTGAGGGAGGGTGAGTATTGTTATGAACAGGAACAAACCAGATGAGGTATTTCACCTGTAACTGAACAGCAAAGACCAAAGCTGAGTTAATTTTCACTTTTCCCACCTAACAGCTGGGAAGGCACTCTGCCCAGGCAGAAAAAGCATCCATCCTCTGTGAATTTGCAGAACTGCCAAAAAATGGGTTTGAAGTAGCTTAACCACGTACAATCTGAACAGCCCCAATCGTCCTTTTTCCAAACAGGGATCTGGGTTCCTCTTGTTTGCCTCCCTTGGAAATCCATATGGGCATATGCATTTTCACCACCAATCTAGCCACAAGTCCAGAGGCTAGTAAAGGCTTTTATGGCATTATGTGCCATGGAGGAGACTTAAAGTCAGCAGTAAATGACCAATGGGGTAGAAATACAGTACTCTGAATCCCACACCTGTGTGGTCCGGGCTCCCTAACTGCTGTGTGTCGTAGATTTGCTAAGAAAACAAGACTAGCATAAAAATCAGTGTTGCTTTGCAGCTGGAAGATCTTTGTTGCTAGTGGGCCTCAAAGGGCTCTACCTTCAGATGTGTCGCTGTAAGATGAACACAACTTCTGCCTCCCCCTCCCTGCCTTATACACAGACACTAAAGCAGAGCAAGACAGAAGGAAAAATGCAGGTGCACATGGGCCACCAATTGTGCCCACGCATGGAAATGCAGCAAGGAGTCAGATTTGTATAAGGATACAAAAAACAGTCCCGAGCTGTAAAAATTCCTCCTTAAGTGACTCAGTCTAATGGCAGATCCAAAAGAGCAATCCAGTACTCCTGACCTAACCCTAATCAAAACACAGCCCACGAGAAACTTTACTCAGTCCTAATAGCACTGGAGCAAGTTATGCTCCGAGCTGGTACCTGCAGAAAGAGGCTACCAAAGCACACGTTCATCTGCTTCACAGGCAGTCTCAGGCACAGGGGACGCAGGCAGATGCCTCAGTGCCACAGACTGTCAGGCATTATGGGATGGTTATGGCCCTTCTGCACACTTTGCTTATGCCAGAAGAAAAAGAGATTTTTCTCCTGAAACAGCTAATCTCACTCTTTCCCTGGCACAGCCAGCTTGGTGCAGAGAAGGGGGGCAGGAAGGCTTCTGTGGTGCTTATTTCTCAGTGGGGAGGAACAAGGTCTCTCCTACAAGCAACTATGGCTCTAAGGCTCTCTTAAAAGCAGCATGCTGGGCAGGGGCTCTTTTCCCACAGGAGCTACTGTATTTGAATCCATTGACACGAAATTAAATTTTGTTTGCATGGTTGAGAAGGCAGGGTTCAGTTTTATACCAGGTTTTCCTTTGCACTGTAAGCAATGTCTGATTTTTTTTCCTCCTTATTTCCTTAATGCTATACCTGAATTGAGGAAAAGCACTGCTGTCTCAGATCCTGTCAGGCTGGGGATGTTCTACATTGTTTCTCAGATAACACATGCCCTTCAGCATAATCCAAAACCCCATCATTCATGACACTGCCCAGACTGTTGCCAAGTGAATGGGAGCAGATGTTTAAAGGGAAATGATCTTTTAGAATGATTAATGCACTTTAATTACATCATTGTTCAGAGATTTCATTACCTACTCTCCTGACTGATGATTTTTCTACTGGTTTTGTTCTGTTCACTTTTGTATTCATAAAGTCACATCCCACTTCCCTGTATTCGTTCTATAACATTCTCCTGGGTTTCTTTCAGCTTCCATATTTCTATAGAGTATGTATTAGTTGCATGTACAAACAGGTAACTTCACAGAAATGCCTGGTTGTACGTGTCACGTACGTGTTTGCGTTGTTAGTGGCTTGGCTTGTTTTGCACGCATCATTTACCAATTTGTTAGTGTGCATTTCTCGCTTAATGTACCTCTTCACAGGAGTTTCTGAAATTCCAGTTTTAACGATGTCAATCTACAGAAAATCTTAAGTAAAATAATGGAAGCGGGTAAATGACATGCTGGAGTGCAACTGATGAAAATATCAGGTCTGTCTTTGCTTGCTTTTTAGAGTAAAAACATTTTCTGGCTTAAGTAGCATACAGTAAATCAGTAATAAAGTTTGCTGAATATGAGCTTTTATTAAAACCAGCGATGGCAGCATCTAGTACGTTGGGCTGACAGACATCTGGAAGAGCTTTTGGCTTCTACAATTAAGAAGAACCTTGTGTGAATTTGGTGCTCAGCTTTTCCAATAGAATCCCCTACTCAAAACCCAGTATTTTGCCCTGAAAGTTGGCCTGCAAAATCTCTGCCAAGAGCAGAAACTTTTTTCTTTACTAATGTTTAGGAAGGAAAAAAAGAAAAGTCTTTTTCAGTCATTCTAGAGCTAGGAATGCCAAATTAAAAATTATGAGGTTTCAAATTTTTGATCAAGGTGTTGGGGTAATCTACAAATCACATCTTCTTTTACAATGATGTTTTGAAGGCAGTGATTCCAGATCCCAACTCAAAACACTCAGATGTGTGTGCTGAAGATCAAACTTCAATACCGTCTCTTCCCAGCAAAATACTCAAAGACGGGCGTAAGTGCAATGCTGAAGCAGGACTCAGCGTGCAGACTGAGTCAACAAGGGGCTCTGGGTACTAACAGCAATGAGAACTTAATGGATAATATTTCAAAAGGATGAAACATGAAACCACCATGGCATTGTGGGCAGATGCAACCACACCGCAGCCCTGCTCAGCACAGCTGAAAGGCATGAGTAAGAGATGAAGGATACTGCTTCCAAAGGTTGGATCTCTGCTGCTCAGGTATAATATTAAGCATCTCAGTTTACTTTAACTTGTTTTTATCATCCTCCCTCAAAACATCCTAAAGGCACAGGCATGTTCATCCTCACTGTGGAAGCAGTGAACTTATTCCTGGGAGTCTGTGTATTTCACCTGTCTCTCCTCCGTTTCTGGAGTGAGAAGCTAGTATTCTGGCTTCAACATATACAAGTACGTGAAGTGGAACAAATGTTCAAAAGAGTACTTCCAGGGCATTTTCAGTAAAGACGACACCTGGGCAGTAAGTCGTACCAGGGTAAACTCAATGGCCAAGTGATGAAAAGATTTCAGAGGGAATTGTGCAAGGAAGAGCAGAGTGTTTGTCCAGTAATGACAGCAGTCGTGAGAGAGTGTCTGAGCAACAGGAGGTTGATGGTACAGTTTAGAAAGGACATACCAGGAGTAAAAGACAGTATGTGTGGAAAAAACCTAGCATGGCTGTGGAAAAAATAAAGAGAATGAGCTCTGCATCTGCCATAAGTGGAGGAATTAATGAGTTAGGAGCCTTGCAGAATGAAGCAGGTGAGAAACAGAAGACAGGACTCTTGCCTTTGGGAAAAACCTGCCAGATCCTACAATGCGAAAGACAAGTTACTTTAAGGGAGTAAGAAATTGCAAAGAAAGTTTGTCCATGAGGGGAGTGGCAAATCTAGAAATCACTCTCCCTGCAACAAGCCCATGTGATCATCTTCTCAAGAATATTTACTCGTATATGGCTAGAGGCCAAATACAAGCTTAAACCACTAGATCTTCCTAAACACATGCATATGCCAACACAGAGCCCTAGGCAGGAGTGGTACAAGCCAAGTCCTCGGCTTTTAGCTTTGTTGGGAAGGGGAGGAGTAGAGACAGAGATTGCAGCCTAATTGCAAGAGTAACTTTTTGTCTTGCTTCCATGACTTTATCTGGTTTTAATTACTTAATCAACTGCTTTCACCTTTATTCTTCCAAAAAAAGCGTGCAGATTACTAAATAGAAGCCTGCAACTGTATGACTCCAGTGCTACTCATCATAAAAAAGAAGACAGCTTGATTCCCCACTCTGAGAAATGAATTACTAAAAGGCAACTGCAAAAAAAAAGTGTGAAGATGGTTTTCTCAATTCAAAGAAAACAAACAAAAAAACCCCCCAATCCTAAAAAGTTTGTCTTTCTTTCATTCCTAGGGAATACAGGATTTGTTTTAATTTTTTTCAACATGGGTAAAATTTTCAAAAGCACCTGATATGTCTCATTAACTTTCATTAGAAATTAAGACTTCTACTGTTTTAATTTTTGGGAAGGATGGCAGCTTAGCCAGCTTTGCCAGGACTAACTGCTTACAAAATTATGCTCCCCATTTACTCTGCTCCTAAAAAAAAAAAA